>CANUEP010107823.1:0-25954 GCA_947857235.1 Jatropha podagrica
GTAAATTACTTGCCTCCTTCTGGAAATTTAACCACTCTTAATTTGTGATCTAGCTTTAATAAGTGACATAAGACGGTGCTCCGGCACCGATTGTGGCAACCGTCGTCTGGTTCTTCGGGATTAGGCGGCGGGTGTTACAGATAATCCTCCCAAGTACAACTGAGTAAAACCTTCTTACAAAAAATAGAGTTATTGCAAAAGCTTAATACAACAAAAGAACACGAACTCATCTTTAGGTTTTGCAGAAATAGTGCACCAAAATGAATCCAAACCCAAACGCAGTAGCGCATTTAAAGAGCAACATTTGTTTCTTCATAATGCCAATACTATCATGCATCACTGATTTCAGCTCATCACAATCTTCTTTCAATTTTGCGAATTCGGGCATCAACCTATCCTTCAGAACCTCACAACCCTCCCTCATCTCATGCGTCAGTACAAGGATTTTAGTTTCTAAGAAATTAGTAATTGATGTCCTGATTCGGCGAACATGCTCTTGCAACAATGCATTATATAATCCTTGCTCGTTCCCTCAGGTCTGGGAACCCAAACATGCTCTGATCCACTATCTATGAGTCTCCAACTACGGCCACTCAACATCTCATCATGCCAAACAGCAAAACTACAAGACCGTCCCTAATTCTAAATTTTTCAATATAAACCATGAACTAAACCAAATGATTTTCATTAATCATTTTAAACAACAGTATACAAAATCATAAATCTAATAGCTCACATTGAAATCTGCATAGCAATGGAAAACACGGCCACGGTGCTCCTCCATGGTAGAAACTTGGGTGATGCATGGATGCCCATAGAGACAGTATAGAACCGTCCTCTTTCGCTCATCATTTCTTAGATTGTTACCCGTTTCTACGGATATGAGACCATCTGTATCCATCCTACAATTAATCGACAAGTTTGAATGGATTTTGTTAGATTAATTTTTTCGCTAGGGTTTAAACAACAATGGTTTTTCTTTTTTTTTTTTTTTTTTTTGTGGCACATAAAAGAATGCCTTTACTTTCAACTTTATTTACTTAGTTGACCACTCAATTTATCATGTGGGTGATACAATAAATTAATGGGCTTATTATTACTTACAAATTCAGTTCACTCAGCCTAATGATTTGTCACCCACTTCATCTGGCCTGATGGGCTTTAATAATTCACAAACGTTTACATTTTGCCTGTTTAAATGCTCACCCAACATCAATAACGTCCCACTTTACATTCGACCCTCTTATAAAATAGGTACTTGCACACCCACTGTAAAATCAATTGCACCTTTCAAATTATCCATAGTAGAACTCTAAAATGAATAATGTATTTGACACTAAAAATTTGTAGCTTATGGATTGCATTTTATTAAATGCAATGGCCCTATTCATGTGATTTTCCATTTATAATTTTTTCTATTATTAGAAGCTATTATATCAATTGGAGCATACATAGTCTTCATTTTCTCAGACCAAGTACGAATCACTCTAAATTTATAGTTAATTCTAATTTAAATAAATAATATTTCTCTCCATAATATCAATTATTCAACCATATCATCCAATTCCAAATGAATTTTCATCCACTTGTTCTTTTATATGACCTTTCTTAAAAAGAGTTCATATACTCCTCTTAAAACAATTTATAAATTTATGCTTTCAAACAATTTAGACATTATGGTCAATGTCTTTTTAATAAACTTAACACTATAAAATACATCATAAAAATCATACAATTTTCTTTAACCTATAGCAACTTCGTCCACTTTTACATAAAACATCTTTCCTCCAATTATACCCCTATTCAGCAAGCTCTTTTATGTTTATGGGAACACCTTTCTGCACCCCCATACCTCTACGACTCAACTGCTGGTCTAAAGGATGATCCACTGAATAAAATGTTGGAGTACCTGCATTCCAATCAATCAAACACTTATGGAATATTAATTTTTTGTTAAGCAATTTTAGCGTATGTATTAATTTCTACGAAGTTGACCACTCCTATTGGTAGCAAGCCAATCGCTAATTATTGGATACCACAGACCCAAACATAGGCGCATTCTCTTACCATTACCATTATCCTGCACATCATCTTTGCCGCAACCAATGCATCCATTGCACCTGTTACTTAATCTTTTCACTCTCACTCTCCCCCATTGCATATCACCTGCCTCTAAAGGATGGGGCAAACCATATCCAATGGACAACACCTACCATTAAATTTGGGCAAAATTTTATTACTTCTATTACACAACAACGAAAATTATGTGCTTTACTTTATAAACTAAGCTGCACAAAATCTACTAGCCTCTTTACATCCAAAGCCAGTAGAATTCAAAGAATCATTATCAATAGCAACTCGCATGGACACCCTCCCCCATGCGCATACCCTTGGCAACACATCCCACTTCATAGGTCTTCCTAAATTCAAATGGTCTAAGTAGAATATCTACAAATGTCATATTCAAATGCATATGTTCTAACACAAAACATCAACTATACAAAAATTACACTATATTTTCAAATCATACCTTCAAAAACAAAATGCATCCTCCTAGGGCACTTGCTTTTCCACTTTTCCTTACAGCTTCCTTAAACCTTTCATCACTTTTCACTAGCCATTCTAACAGAAACTCAGCCCAATTATATTCCTTAGTTGCTTCTATATTAGCAACCACTTCAAGCAATTGTGGGCTAAATCTACTACATTGGTTTGGACATAATAAAACCCCAAATGTATACAAAAGAAAGTGTTGTTGAAATTCTTGTTTTCTTGTGCTCGCCCTAACTTTCTTCATTACCTCAGCCTCCACTACCGCTTTACATCCTTCATACTCGCCCATAATGTGTTTTACAAGTTCTTCTCGAATCTTCCTCTTCTGAAGACAAACAGGAGCACTTCCTCTGGATGGGATGCCCAAAACACAACCAACATGGTTCAGCACTATCTTGAGATTGACGCCTCTTGGAAACTCAAGGCAAACTTTCTCTGTGTTCAATTGCTCACACAACCAATAACATAGCTTTCAATTTAGTATTAGTTCTGGCAATTTCATCAACTCTCCAAAGCCTAGCTCCGTAACCCACTCCTTTTGCATATTAGTCCACTATTGCACCAACACTCTAAACGCCAAAGGCCTACATCGTACATTTGGGCTCTAGGCAAATGGTACATAAATGACAATAATAGAATGTCAAAGCAGTTTCAAATACATGTTTTATCGAATTTATTAATTTAATCAATAACATCTTACCCCTACAGACTTTTTTTCACCCCTTCCTCAAGACACTTTCCCATTTCATCTTCATATTTGACTAGAACATCTATACATATGGTCTTATTCTTGATGTTTTTCTTAAGTCCCTACCTACAACTCATTACAATGACATATATCAAGGGTTCGATTAGCACAATTCTTATAAGCCCAACTTAATCACATCTATTTCAACTCTTTCATAAATATAATAGAATCATTCATAACTAAATCCAGAATTTTTTCAACCACACATTATGAGCTTCACTTAATTTCATATTCACATTGTAAGATATATTAGCTTTGCAAAATCAATACAATTCCCTTCTAACACAGTAACATTCCTATGCCCCAATCTCATAAACCCAACGACAATAATTCTGCGTATTGTTTCCACACCACATTTTGCCACCCACGCCATCTTACTCTTACTTTAATTACTATAATAACTAAATGCCAATATTCATGTCATATACAACTTCAATAATATCACAAATCAATCCTTCTAATCACCTAAACCAATTCAATTTCATTTCACTACATTCCTTAATTACACTCAACCATCAAAAGCGGCTAACACTACAAAACTTAATTTACATTAAGAATGAAGGTGTTGTCTCCTTACCTGGTCATCGATAGGTTTCTATTTTATGGCCTTCTTATTCTTCAATCTTTCCCTTCCTTTTATCCACCGATCCCTCTTTCTACGACCCTCCTTTCTCTCCTCTCTTGTTCTCGTTCTATGATTTTCAGCTTCGTACGACCCTATTCTCTTATTTTTTATCTACGGTTTTCAGCTCTAATTTCACAAGATGACCTTCTCTCTATTTTGCTCTCTTATGAACCACCTCTTTCTTCTTCAAAATACAGTATTACGCCCTTGTTTCCAACACTTCTTTCTTCTTCCAATTACATTATTACCCTTTCCTGTATTATTACCTTTCTGTGCATACATGTGTATATGTGTAGTTTTCAAACTGAACATCAAGGCCCACATTGTACTGAACATACATTATTTTACTATCGCATGTATATGCAACTCGAGCCACTAATAATTTCTAATGTCACAAATATGAAAAGTAATCAGTTGTGCCATCTAGAAATTAACTGCACATCATTACCATCAAACATAAACGAAAAACAGAGCAACTTCAGTTCACACATTTAAAAACCCTAACTTTCATATCCTTTAACTCATATATAATTGAAAATGATAAAATGAAGCAATTTCAAAGTTAACAACACTAATTCTCTAAACTTCTTTCAATATATTTCAATACTTTATGCAAAGAGTAGTAGTTTTGACACAGTACCTTTTTTGGTCTTCTCCACTGCTCGCTTTCTATTTCTAATGCCAGTAACACCAAGCAACACCAAAACTAACTTAAAGCAAAGTGAAAATTCCTTTAATGATCTTCATCGATCTCTAAGTAAAGAGGATTTCATTTTTGCTACTGGATTTCATTTCGAGAGAACAAAGAGAAAAGACGACTTGTTTGGTTATTTCCCTCCAATAATAACACAGTCGTTTCATATGGCCAAGAGGTTATTCATGTAATTGTATCTCTTTTTAACAGTTTTAGGAAGGAATTTATATGGAAGGATGCTCTTGCCTAATTAAAGTGAAATATACGAATATCTATATATTTATATGAAAGCTAAAACAAAAAGAAAGTTTGAACACCTTCTCTTCGTTCAGTTTTCTATTTTTTTAGAAAAATTTAAATTTTTTTCATTTTTTCATATTTTGATTGGTCAATTTTTTAATTTAATATTAATATAAAAGAGTGATAATTGGTAAATTTTAAAATCTTATCTAATCTAATCATCTAACCTAATCTAACAACTTCAAAACCTATCTAGCTAGATGTATTTACTATATATAACTTTCTGCCTCTATCTCCTTTCAACGTAATTCACAAGTTTATTTATTTAGAATAACTCTTCTTCTTCTCATATATGTATGAGTATTCATAGACCAAATATGAAAATTTTTAAAATTTTTGTTTAGTTTTGGGCTATCTATAACCAAGTTGATTAGTTTTTCACTTACATTTTTTTTTGTTACAGGGGTAAAGAGCAAGGCTCTCAAGAACTAAGGCTCTCAAGAACTAAACGCAGTCTCTAGATTAGGGTGGGAAATGCTACTTGCATCATGCAATAGCCATAGATCAAGACCTGGAGGGGAACACACATGAGTCCCTTAGGAAAAAAAACATGCTAGATTCATTAGGAAGTCTGCGGCATAATTTCCTTTCCGATATACATGACTAATCCGATAGTCTCAATTCAAAGCAAGCATGTCCTTCACAGCAATGATAAGAGACCGCAAACCGTTCACAAGGAGATCATTAACTGTGACTGAAGAGACCATAAACTGGTTATCACAGTCAACTTCCAAATCTCGAAATCTCAGCGACCAAGCTAATCTCATACTTTCCAAAAGCATAAGAGTTTTGCAGGCCATTTTTTTCCAACACCCATGATTGTGATTTTGAAAATTTTGATTTCATTTCTCTTTTTTCTCATTTGTATAAATTTCAAGATTTCTTGTTGTTCCTTTATAGAATTATGGAGATGCAAGAGGTTGTGCTTTGGGCCTGTGATCGGTACTAGAAAAAAAAAAAAAAAGAGAGGAGTATCATATAATTATAAGCAAGAAAACATAATGTAAAGTTAATTAATTGGTATTACAGTAATGTGACATTCACAAGTATTTTTAGTTTAAATATTTTAATTTTTTAAAATATATGTGAATTATTTATTTTACTGTAAAGTTGAAACATGCCTCTTAATTTTTTTTTTCTTTTATATATTTATGTGAATTAAATTATTATATAAATCAATAGATGAGACTTGAAAAAATAATATTCATGTTTAACGAATAGTCTCTGTAATTCCTAGAACACGTCGGGAGGTTGACTACAATATTATGTAGGTTTTGTAGAAAGAAGGGTGGATGAAGTAAGAATTGTTGGCAAATAAGATAATGATATATACTATATTAATGAGGCTTGCATGTTAAGGAAAAATATTAAGTGTAGATAATTGAAAATATCAATATAATAATATATCTATGATACTACATATAAATGAATTTATTCTTCACTTTATTGATGAAGGTACTATTCATGGAGATTTTCTTCTTCATTTCTAAATTTTCCAATTGCATTATGGAAAATTTATTTTATATTAGATAGATCTCCCTCCATATCTATTTATGTTTAATATCAGAAAAAATGTATTTGTATCAAGAAAAATATTTTTTTTTTTTTTGCAATTGTATGTTTCGCTTTTAATTTTCTTATATCAAAAATAGAATTAATAATTACATAGTTAATTACTATTTACTATTAAGAGTTTTCAATCTTTCACAGTCTCTAATTTAAAAAGAATTTCTAAATTATTAGGAAACCATCTTGGCTTCAATACTTTATTGCAATTGTGCAGTTGTACACACCAAGGGCAATAACACTTTTATCCTATTGCTATAACAGATGATGACTTAGCAAATCAATTACAAGTCACTCTTTTCATGCATCCTACTTATCTTTTAAAGCAAATGTATCCAAAATTTAATATATATATATATATATATATATATATATGAAAGCTGAAACAAAGAGAATATTTAACACTCTTCCTTTGTTCAGCTTTCTATTTTTCTTTTTAAGAAATTTTAGAGAATTTCTCTTTATTTTTCTATCCTTTGATTGGGTTAAATTTTTTAAAAAATTAATTTTTAATTAACAAAGAAACAAATAATTATAATTTTTAAAATTTAAATGTTTTCTTGTTTAACGGGTTCACCTACTATTACTGTAGATATATTTTCTTGATCTATCTATCTTCTTCTCTATCACATCTCTCTCTTTCTCTCTCTCTAAAAATCAATTCATCTATTTAATTATCACTATCTCTATTGAGACTATCATATCTCTCTCTTTCCCTCTCCATATATTAATATCGTTTGTTTTTAGATTTTGAAATATGGAATAATAACCACAGCAAGATTGTATAAAGGTAACAAAAGATTATTTTTGAAGCTTTATTAGTATTATAATAATCTCTTATTTTTTTCCTCGTTATTCTCATATTAGAATGAGAAGTAAATTGTTCTGCCTAACTAATCAATTTGATTGTTTTAAGTGTTTTACTAACTTTTTGAACATGAACATTGAACATGGGACCAAGCCTGCTGCTAATTTCATGTATTATTGAAATTATTTTTATTTTCATACAGAATTTATATATTTTCTTCCCTCTTTTATTCTTATTTATCACGGTAAAATTATAATAAACTCTTAATGAAAAAAGCAGAGTAGATTGCTAGCTAAAAGCATAGATCAACTAAAATAGCACTCTTAATAGAATAAGCAAAGTGAATTGCTTGCAAAAAGCATAGATCAATTAAAATAGTAGTCATTTGGTGGAAACGCATCATTATTATAGAAAATTGGACTATGAGCTTGAAAGCCCCTACGTTGTTTTGCTTAATTTTAGATGCAGCCTAAGAGTTTGATGTAACAAAATTTTAGTTTAAACATATATTTGTATATTTTCAATTTATTTATTATCTAAAAAAGGGGGGAAAAAAGATTCAGATTATCAATCTCCTTACTTGATGTAGTTTTCGGAAAAGACTATTCTATTGTTTTTTGTACTGTTTGTTTTTTGCAGTTTTCTGTTTAAATTTATAACTTTTATATTTTTCATTATTGAATTGAATCATTGCGTTAAAATTGATATTAAATTCTTCAAGTGTCTTTCATAATTCAAATTCTAAATTCTAAGTCTTGCTTTTATTATGTTTATATTATTAATATATACAAGACACAGTAAATTCAATATTTTTACTTATTTTGTAGTAGTTTTTAATACTTAATTAGTTTATTTATAGTCATCTATTTAAGTTTCATACGAAAATTAATTATTTTACTGTTATTTATCTTATCTTTATATGATTATCCTTTTATTTTATTTTATTGTTAAATTTATTTTTTTTAAAACTTTTATTAATTCTATGTTTTACCTATCTTATCTTTTTATTATATTTGAAAATTATTTTTATTTTCCTTATTTTATTAGTTACGTATACTTAGAGATAAAAATAACCTAGCTTCTACTTCTTGTTTTGCCCGATTAATGTTTATCTCTCTCTAAATATATATCCAATTCATTCTTTGATCTATATTTAATATTTTTACCTATATTTAATTAATTATTAATTTTAAAATCTTCATAAATTCATAATAATTTCTAAATTGTATCTATTAATATAATATATTTTTTATTTGATTCAATTTCATTGGCATATATTTCCTGTCTACTGTTTTTAATATTTGATCATACAAATTTATATTATTATATAATATATAATTCAATTCTATGTGTTACTGTTCAAAATCAAGTGTCATGGCTTGATATATTTAAAATTTAAAATTTTTTACACTTTCAATCTTTTATTTAAAGTTCTATATCTCTTTATTTTTTTTAATGAGTAATATGATTTAACTAAAAATAATAATAAAGCAATAAAATATAAAATGTACGGGTTTTCACCTAACTCCAAATAAAGTAATTGCACAATCGCTTTAAATAAAGGTAGAGATTTTTAATTTTTCAAATTTTGATTATTCAATATAGTATTTTTAAGTGTAATAATTTATTGAAAATATATGTATTTTTTTATTAAATATTTTTTGAACAATTTAAAATACAAAAGTTGAAGATATATATGACTATAAATATATTTGTTATCTAATAAAATTATCTAAATACTTTATATTTGATCTTACTTTATAGTATATCTAAGAACATATATACTCATTAAAAATAAAATAAATTATTCCCTCATTAAAACTATTATAATTTCTATAATTGTTCATTCATAATGTGTTATATATTATAAATCAAAATATTTTTAAAATTAATAATTACTCAAAGAAAATAAATGCCCCATTCGGTTAACGACCGGTTTTGATATGTTTCGGAAACTACGAGTACCGATTAATTGTTATGTTTCGCATAACAATTTATAAATCGCCTCAAAACCAACGAAAAAGATCGGAGTAGTAACACCCAAAGCGCAAGAAATGCCTCCAAAGAACACAGCCGCCGCTGCCAATAAAACAACCGCCTTTCAGTGCTCAATCCCTTTTCTCTTTCTCTGCTTCATTTTCGCTTCGCTTCTCTCCCTCTCTCTCTTCTTATTACTCTATAATTCAAGCACATATTTTCCAAATCCTCAAAATACCATTCAAAATCCTCAAAATTCCCTCAAAGTCTACTTAGCAGACCTACCTAGATCCTTCAACTATGGCCTTCTAGACCAGTACTGGTCATTATCCGTACCCGATTCCCGTACTAGCTACGACCCAGATCATACCCAGATTGGCACCATAAACAACAATCACAAAAATTCTAAATACCCTCCATATGCTGAGAATCCGTTGATCAAACAGTATAGTGCTGAATACTGGATCACCGGCGACTTGATGACACCGGAGAATTTGAAGTTTCAATCTTTTGCTAAAAGGGCATCTGATGTTAATCAAGCCGATGTAATTTTTGTACCATTTTTTGCTACATTGAGTGCGGAAATGGAGCTCGGAAGAGGGAAAGGTACGTTTAGGAAGAAAGAAGGGAATGAAGATTACAAAAGGCAAAAGGAAGTTGTTGAGTTTGTGAAGAATTCCGAGGCCTGGAAACGATCCGGTGGAAGAGATCATGTTTTTGTTCTAACAGGTACTGCTTTTAATAGAAATGAGCTTTTCATTTTCTGAATTATCTTCTGCCTTTGATTTGATTTTTAGCTTTTATTTTTTTTGCTAATTAGTTTAAATCTTCGAACATTTGTGGCCGATTGTAGGTATCTTTTCAATGCATTGAAACTTATTGATCTAATATAGTCCCATTTTTTTATGTGATGTCATATCTGAATTTAATATTGAGCTTTGAAGAATTTTTTTTTTTTTTTCAGTGCAAGCTACTAAAGGGAGTACTTACATTATATGGTATTATAACTATATTTCATAGTGAGTTTTGTGCTATGAAGATTGTCCTGAAAATATTGAATCTTTTGCTACACAAAATTCTCTATATTTAGGTTATATAACGCGCTAAATACATGTCTACCCTGTATAAATTTGATTACAAATGGTTAAATATAATGCTGCTTTTGTTTCACCTACTCACGAAGCAAGACGGTGAATCTTTCTTAATAGTTTAGTATCTTATGATTTAGTCTCTGAATTGTCAGGTTATATTAAAACTTGAAGCATTCTTTGGCAGACCCAGTTGCAATGTGGCATGTAAAAGCTGAGATAGCGCCAGCTATCCTCCTGGTGGTGGATTTTGGTGGATGGTTTAGGCTTGACTCTAAATCATCCAATGGTAGCTCATCAGATATGATACACCATACTCAAGTTTCGTTGCTGAAAGATGTAATTGTTCCATACACACATTTGCTTCCTAGATTAAACTTGTCAGAGAACAAGAAACGCCATACCCTTCTTTATTTCAAAGGAGCCAAACATAGACACCGGGTCAGTATCTATTTCCAGTGTCCTTTAGATGATAGCAAGCAAGGTTTTGTTTTTGTTCAAGCATCATAATTTTCTGTCTTCAAATTTAGTTTTGATAAGCTGTGTTTTTCTCCTTTTATTTTTTGTTGTAGTTACAGTGGATAATTTCAGTTCCTTTATCATGCTACTTGCACCATACTGATTGCAAATCAAAGTTTTTTTTGTTTCTCTTGTTGCTTTCTTGTTTACCAAATTGATCCCATCTGTCATGTTCTCAAGATCACTGCCACCCCCCAAAAAGAGGGAAAATGATAAATAAAATCCCTTTTCAAATCAGCCCTTCTCACCCTTTTTCATGGAGGGCAATTTCCCTTATTTTGAGAAGTAGATTATTCCAAAAGGATACCTTTAAAGTCATGTTTTCTAACTTAACTGCTGTGCCATTTGAATTATAGCTGCTATTACCCCAGCTTCTGTTTGAAAAACATGCCTGTTAACATAACATTTGAAATGGTTAATTGTTTTCCCATGGGCTAATGACCAAAAAAAATTTTAAAAATTTTCAATTGTACCCACTTGATTAAAATTGCGCCATCATCTTTTGCAATTGAGAGATTGATGAAGAGTTGTACTAGAGTTGTGTTTGGAGATGACTGACTGGAGAATGATTGGTATAATAGGTTATATTTCATTCTAAGTATATGCTCAAAAAGGAAAATTCGCATCAAATATTTCAAGGTTGGGATAGAATCATATTTTTGAAGGTTTGAGTATGCTTGCAATTTTGAGAGAAGGTTTGTTCATGTGCCTTATTTTTTGGCTATTAGGCCTCTTTTGATAATACTTATCGTTTATTTATTTATTTATTTGTTACAATTAGAAGTTAATTGTGACTGATTTACAAAGTAACAATAACAAGAGCCTTGCTTTTAAACTTGGAGAAAACTTTATAGGAAAGTAACTTTCATCTCAATCAATTGACACATGTTAACTGCGCTCGGTTTTGCATAATTATGTGGTAGTTTTTATTAATTTTTATTTTATTAACAGGGAGGTATGGTTCGAGAAAAATTATGGGATTTGTTGATTAATGAGCCCGGGGTAGTCATGGAAGAAGGCTTCCCCAATGCCACTGGGAGAGAGCAGTCGATCAAAGGCATGAGGACCTCAGAGTTCTGTTTGCACCCAGCTGGGGATACCCCTTCTTCTTGCCGGCTTTTTGATGCCATCCAAAGTCTCTGTATACCTGTTGTTGTCAGTGACCACATTGAACTCCCATTTGAGGGGATGGTGGACTACACAGAATTTTCTGTTTTTGTGGCAATTGATGATGCCTTAAAACCAAGTTGGCTTGTGAGTCGTCTTAAAAGCATTTCTGAAGGGCAGAAGGATGAGTTTCGTAAAAAAATGGCCAAGGTTCAGCCAATTTTTGAATATGATAATGGCCATCCCGGCGGTATTGGACCAGTTCCTCCAGATGGTGCAGTTAATAACATATGGAAAAAGGTCCAACAAAAACTGCCAATGGTTAAAGAAGCCATTGTTAGGGAGAAGAGGAAACCAGCAGGTGTATCGATTCCTTTGCGGTGCCACTGTACCTAAATGAATGGCAGTTTCTTTCTCTTTTCGTTCTCCTTGTGGAGCAATAGAACTTTTTTGGAATGAAATTTTTTGTTTTACAAAGCTTAATGAATTTCTTCTACCACTTTACTGCTTAATGCATGTCTTCTGTTCTCATTTTCCATCATTTTAAAAACAATTTCTGAAATACATTAAGAGATGAGCATTTTGGAGTGCATGATGACTCAAACTACTCATATTATCAAGTCAATCATAATCGTGCTAGCAGTTCAACAATCTAAAAAAAAAAAAAAAGGAAAGGTAAAAGAGATGAATGATTTGATGAACACTTAAATTACATTCCAATTCTATCACCGCTCACTAAATAGAACCTGAACTTTTTAGAATGATCATCAAAATTATGTTCTAGTCCAAGATTATAAAAGACTTGCAGAATCAAAAATTAATGCTTCAACATGTATTAAACAAATTGAAAG
This sequence comes from Jatropha podagrica, assembly GCA_947857235.1. NCBI lineage: Eukaryota > Viridiplantae > Streptophyta > Magnoliopsida > Malpighiales > Euphorbiaceae > Jatropha > Jatropha podagrica. The sequence goes on from CANUEP010107823.1 coordinate 12,837, forward strand.
TAATGGTTACAGCATTGGATTTCTTATTGTTTTATTAATGGAGAGGGGAAAAAACATGAAACAATAGTAAGGAGGCTTCAACCTACGCCTTGGGTGCAAGGCCTGCCTTGATCTTCTGAATGGTAGGAACATCCGTTTTGAAAGACCGAGCAAGTGTTTGGTCATCAATTCCAGTCGCAAAGACAGTAGTGGGAACTGAAACAGTTCCAGCATTTGCGCTGCCAAATGCCGAAAAAGCCATTGCAGGGTTCTTAGGATCTGCGTTGTACTGATAGTGAACTAATCCTTTAGGAAACACAAAAATGTCACCGAGTTGTAGACTTTGAGTGTAGAGTTTGTTGGTGGTGTCAATAAATCCAACCTCAAGGCTTCCAAGAACAACAAATAGAAGCTCAGAGGCGCGAGGGTGGGTGTGAGGTGGGTTAACACCACCTGCAGGATATTGCAGAACAGCATAGGAAACACTCTGGCCATTTAGAGCAGGAAATTCAGCCATACTTGCTTTTGTTACCTTGAAGGTAGCAGGTTCAGGAACGTTAAAAATTCCGCGAAATCCAGTGAAGGTGAAAAACGCTCCATCAAAAGTTTGGTTTTGTGGTGCTATAAAGTCTGATAAGATATCTGGATCGCTTGCTTGGACTAACCAAGAAGCGGCAAAGGGAGCTAAAAGCAAGAACATGATATATTTAGAAAAGGTTGAGGCCATTGTTAATAGTTCAATTGGTTTCCAAATGTAGAAATTGGTTATTAGAAGAACAAGAAGGATTTTGTAGTTAGCCTTTACTTCACACCTCATTTTATAGGAAGCTAATGGACTAAGCTTTGTTTCAAATGAAGGCTGGTTCAGCAACCTTGTTCTGTTAACCGGCGAAGTGCATTAATTACATACGTTTTCTGTCAGCCGGCGAAATGCGAAATTGCTAGTGACATTGTCTTTTTTGTCTTTTTATTGCCTTCGAAGAAGAATATCCGTCCATACTACATAGTGACATTGTATTTTTAGTCCAAAGACTATGTTATCATCGGAATGAGAAGGAACTAAAAATTTGCTACTTTCTACAGTCTATATATATATGACATATTACAGAGAATTAATCAAATCATCTCAGCACCAAAAGTCTTTATATCAAATTCTTGAACCTTGAAAATGGCCTTCGCAATTTCCACATTTAGATCATTTTCAGTGCTAATTGCGTTATTTGCCATTTTTCAAATAACAATGTCAGGAGATCCCGACATTCTTTCTGACTTCATCGATCCTTCAAATTCGAATGGATCAGTTGATGGATCATTCTTCACATTTACTGGCATGCGTTCTCTTGTCGATGCTCCACCACCAACAGCTTTCGCAGTATTAAAAGCAAGTATGAAAGAATTTCCTGCTCTAAATGGACAGAGTGTTTCCTATGCAGTTCTTCAATACCCAGCCGGTACTCCTAACCCACCTCACACTCATCCTCGATCTGCTGAGCTACTTTTCCTTGTCGATGGATCTTTACAAGTTGGATTTATTGATACCACTAATAAGCTTTACACTCAAACACTCCAAGTTGGTGACTTGTTTGTATTTCCTAAAGGACTGGTTCATTTCCAATATAATGCAGATGAAACGAAACCTGCTTTTGCAGTTTCTGCTTTTGGAAGTGCAAATGCAGGAACTGTGTCACTTCCTAGTACCCTTTTCGCCACTGGAATTGATGATAATGTCTTGGCTATATCATTCAAGACTGACGTTGCCACCATTCAGGCTCTCAAGGCTGGTCTTGCGCCCAAGCCATGAAGATAGATAGCTATAGGCTTCATTTCCATTATCATTACCTTCTTCTTTTCATATATAAGTATCCATTTGTTGTCTATTTTTCATCATTTAGAGTTGAATAACCATAAAAAATTACTCCTAACTGGAGTACAAATTGTTGCCATTTAACTGTCAAATAATGCATTTTATTTAGCATATGCTCATACATCATCTATGATTTATGAAGAATTAAAATATTTGATTGTATCTCTATATGTTCTACATCTACTATATATCTATCTATATTCTTTTTCTGAAAGAATGTATATTTCTATATATAGCCAAAAGCATACAAAAAAAATATTCCGTGTATAAATTACTTCATTATAAAAGTTTGGTATTCAATTTTTTTGAAAAAATAAATAAACTTCACTATTGGATAAATAAGAGTTAGGATTTACAAGGCAAGAACAACTTTTTTTAGGCTAAGGATTAATTGATTAGTTTGAATGTGATTTTTATTGATAAGAAAATATGGTTTCTTTCTAAAATTTGAAATTAATTTAATAATTTGATTTTACTTTTTTTCAATTCGATTTTTTTTTATTTTTTTTATTGCAATGAAAAATGATTTATGGTACCATTTGAAATCATCGAATGAAAGCTTATGTCCTTATATTGGATGAGAGAGAATATTCACAAAAATAAATTTTTGTTCAATTTTTGCATCTTTTTTGTTCGGTTAATAAGAAAACGCATAGGTCAAAGGAGAAATACTAAAATATTATATCAGACAAATTATAGTGCAATCTCTATAGTTTGAAAAAACACAACTAGACTGTCCCTATATTTTTAAAAGTAAAAGGGTTATTTTTATCATTTCATAAGGTACTTGATAGAAAAGATGTAAAAATTATACAGAAAGACTTTATAATCTAATGGAAGTAAACTGTAAGAAAATTTTAGTCTATTTTCTAAAAGACATAAGACTAATTATATTTTAAAACTACATGAATAATACTGTAATTTTTCCATTTGGTTCTCTGGCAGTTTAAAATACAAGATGACTTGCAAATTTTTTAACTGCAAGTTCACGTAAGTTTTTATTACCTATAGAGTCTAATAATGCGACTAGTTCCTCCACTAAAATTTAGTATATTAAACACTGTGTATATCAATTGTAACACGTTTTTGAAAAAAATAAAATTTGGAATAATATTGCAACAAGTTTCTTTAGTCGTGCTATATGAAAATGGATGAGTTTTCACCAAAAGACTAACCTCATCTATTAAGATCATCCCCATGTAAGAATGTAAACTTAATGCGGAATAAAATATAAAGATCTTTGAATTCAACATATCTTAAAATTTTACTTAAAGTTTAGAAACATACCAGTAGAAGAAGACGCAACCATAATTAATTTTAAAATATCCTTTCTTGAAATTTTTTTGCTTATCACACTTCTCTCTATCTAACTAGCATGTATGTAACTTTAGTGACGGAAATAAAACGAAAAACTTAACAAAAGGATGTTCTGGTTTTTCTTTTATAAACAAGAGATGAGGGCAAAACAATTTTTTTTTTTAAAGAAAACTGTCGTGTTCAATAACTATCCTTTCTTATATTTTATTTTTATTTTTTTTAATTTCAATTTATCAAGGAATTCTATTATGAAGAGAGTTAACTCTATTATTTGGTCTTATCCATTAATTGGCTAACAACTGTAATTGGTTTTAAAAACTAGATTAGTGGACTAGTAAAGACTTGAGTTTAATATTTTTTCACTTAAATACTAGATTAATGGACTAGTAAAAGATGTGAGTTTTACATTCTCCTACTTGGTCCATTAAATCGATTATGAAAAAGAGGAAAAGAAAAGAAAAAAAATTTAAAGTAAAATACATTTGACACGTGATCACGGAATTTCATATTAGCCAAAAATTCCAGATCAAAATACTACCATACTAAAATTAATTCTTGTTACAAACATAAGTCATAGCAATCTTATGACTTTAATGTCATATTCCCTTCTATGTATTATACATTAGTCATAATCATTAATTTAGTCTTCTAATCAAATAGCCCTATAATTTATTTTGTCAAAATAATTTTTATTTGTCAAGCAATCATGATGTACCCCATAATTGAAAAACAAGAATAAGCATAAACATATTCTTAATGCGCAATTATGTCAATTATATAAAAGTTAAAATATCCATAACATACATAACTTAGATTACTTAAAAGACTCATCCTTATAACATGTTTCATATATGTCTTTGGAGGTAACCCTTTATTTAATGGATCAGCAATCATTAGTGCAATACTAATATTCTCAATTGCCACTTCTTGTTTTTGGACTTTTTCTCTAACAACCAAATACTTTAAGTCCATGTGTTTGGACCTACTTGAGTATTTTCCATTCTTAGAGAAGAAAACAGTTGCTGTATTATCACAATACATTCTCAACGGCTTGGCAATTGAGTCGACAACACCAAGTCCTGAGATAAAATTTCGCAACCATAAAGCATGACTTGAGGCTTCAAAATAAGCAATAAACTTGGCTTCCATTGTGGATGAAGCAATAATGGATTGCTTCACACTCTTCCATGAAATTGCTCCACTAGCTAACATAAAGATAAACCCAAAAGTGGATTTTAAACTATCAAGCAACCACCATAATCTGAATCCGAGTGCCCAATGACTTCTAATTTTTCTGATCTTCTATATGAGAGCATATAATCCTTTGTTCTTTGGAGGTACCTTGTAACCTTCTTTGCTACTTTCTAATGTTCAAATCTTGGATTACTCTAGTATCTCCCTAACATTTCAACAACAAAGCTAATGTCTGGCCTAGTGAATGTTTGGGCATACACTCTTTAGATAAAAATGGTGGTAGAATATCCACTCTTATTTCCTCAAGTTCCACTTTTTGAGGTTCATTACTTCCACTAAACTCGCCATTTTCTATGAATCTAGCATTTTCGACTTCTACTATCCTCGTACTTTGATTAGGATAATAAAATCTATACCCTTTTGACTTAATGAAGAATCCAGATATAGTTCTTAAATCTAACTTTTTCTCATATGGGTTATAGATTCTTGCCTCCACTGGACAACCCCATATATGTAAATGTCTCAAACTAGGTTTTCTACTAATCCACAACTCGAAATGAGTTATTAGGACTGCCTTACTAGGAACTCTGTTCAAGATATACATTGTGGTCTTTAAAGCTTCACCCCACAAGGAAATAGGTACAGTTGCATAACTCATCATACTCTTAACCATTTCCATTAAAGTATGATTACGCCTTTCAACAACACCATTCTATCATGATGTACCTGGCATTGTATACTGAGCACAAATGCCATGTTTTTCTAAGAATTTAGCAAATAAGCTAGGATTTTGTCCCGACTCATCGTATCTACCGTAGTACTCACCACCTTAATCTGATCTAACAATTTTAACTTTTTCATCTAATTGTCTCTCGACTTCTATAATGTACAACTCAAGATACTAATAGCTTGAGATTTCTCATGAATTAGATATACATAACCATAATGTGATAAATCATCTATGAAGGTGATAGAGTATTTCTCTCTTGTGAAATAAGGAGTTGAAAAGGGTCAACAAATATCTGTGTATTATCTCAAGAAGCTCATTACTCATTGTGGCACCTTTCTTTGTATGTATGGTTTGCTTTCCTTTAGTACAATCCAAACATACTTAAAAATCAGTAAAGTCTAGATTTTGCAAAATTTCATCCTTTATTAATCTTTCAATTCTTTCCCTGGAGATTTGCCCCAGCCTTTCATGCCACAATAATGAAGAATTTTCTTTGATTAAACCACATTTTAAGCCAATATTAGAATGCAAGGTTACTAAAGCTTGTGCAAATTCAAGATTCAAAGAAATTTTATATAAACCATCATATAAAACATCAGAACCAACAATCACTGAATTAAATAACAAACATAGTCTTTTACAACCAAAAGTAACTGAATATCCAAAATCATCTAATTTGGGTATAGAAATTAAATTCCTAAAAAATGAAGGTCCATAAAATGTGTTCATAAGATCCAATTGATGGCCAATCTCTAAGAGTAAGCGATAGGTACCCACAACAATCACTTCTGCTTTAAGACGATTTCCTATATAAAGAAATTTTTCACTTTCTTTCAGTTTCCGGGTTGTAAGGAATCCCTGCATCAAATTTGTAATGTGAGTAGTGGCTGCAGAATCAACCCATCAAGTGTTGGAAGGAACTTTTGCAAGATTTGATTCATAACATACAAAAGCAAAATGCATACCTTTCTTTTCAAATCAATTCTTGCGTTTGATACAGTCCTTCTTCATATGTCCTTTTTTGCCTCAAAAATAGCATTTAACAATAGATTTTCCATTGTGACTCTGGCTAGTTTCTCCAGGTCTAGTTACATTTTTTGGTGGAAAATTCTTTCTTTTTCCAAATTTGCCTTTCTTCTTTATAGCTCCATGAGTTACAGTAAGAGTTAAATGTTGTCCATCTTACCTCATTCCCATTTCCTCTTGAATACACTTACTAGTCAGCTCATTCAAGTTCCATTGTTCATTAGTAGTGTTATAATGGATCTTCAAAGGAGAAAACTGGGAAGGAAGTGAGTTAAGAATGAACTGCACTAAGAAGGATTCATCAACATTTATTCCTAATGCATTAAGCTTTGCAGCTTTTTCATTCATATTTAGAATATGTTGTTGAATTCCTTTCTGACCATCATATTTCATGGTGGTGGTCAATTCAGCCATTAAAGTGTTAGCAAGAGACTTATCAGTGCATTTAAAACGTTCCATTATAGATTTTAGAAATTTTGAGGCTATCTCAGTTTAAGGAAGAGAAGTCTTGATATTGGCAGCAATAGTCATTCTCATAAACATAATGCTAAGTCTATTTGATCTTATCCAAGCCTTTGACTTTTCCACCTCCTCTATAGTACTTTCTGCAATAACTTCTAGAGGTTTCTCATTTAATAAAGCCATGTCAAGATCCAATACATCCAATGAGAACTGGACCCTTTCATACCATTTCAAAAAATTCGACCCATCAAAAGTTGTTATTATAGAAACAAGAGAATGCAGTGAAGTTGGAACTGTAAAAAATAAGATAATGCTCATATAAGGCCAAAAAACTATAAATGATGAACTACTAATATCACTTTAATTTTTTCTTTGGGTAAAACTACAGTAAACCTAGTGTTCAATCATCATTTGTAAAATGAAATTGTACTACTTATATGTTGTTACCTTTGGGTATCCATTTAAACTTTTCAAATAAATATAAAACATATTTTATTTCATATAATTAGTAAAAGTGACTCTCTTTTGGGCTAGTCCCAATCTACTAATTAAAATAAAATTGAAAAATATATATGTTCATGTAATTTGCTACCATAAAATCTCAACGTTTCATGTTACTTTGGTAACTGTTAGAAACTATAAAATTCTATGAAAGCAAAAATTGACTATAATATATATATATATATATATATATATATATTTCTAATTTTGCATGAGGCATTCCTTAATATTCAATTATTAAAAGAAATGAACATAAATTATTAAATTATAATCCAAGGATCAGATATGCTTATAAATATGAAAATAACTTTAATTCTAAATATGTGAATCAAATTAGGTTAGCTCTGATACCAACTGTAAGAATGTAAATTTAATGTGAAATAAAATATAAAGATTTTTGAATTTAGCATACCTTAAAAATTTACTTAAGGTTTAGAAACATACAAGTAAAAGAAAAGAAAGATGCAGCCGTGATTAATTTTAAAATATCCTTTTTTCAAATTTTATTGTTTGTCACACTTCTCTCTGTTTACTTAAATAACCAGCATGTATGTAACTTTTAGTGATGGAAATAAAATGAAAAACTTAACAAAAGGATGTACTGGTTTTTCTTTCATAGACTTGAGATGAGGGCAATGCAGTTTCTTTTTATTTTTTTTTTTAAAAGAAAACTATCGTGTTCGATAACTGTCCCTTCTTATATATATATATATTTTTTTTTAATTCCAATCCATCAAGGAATCCTATTATGAAGGGAATTAACTCTATTATTTGGTCTTATCCATTAATTGGCTAATAACTGTAATTGGTTTTAAAAACTAGATTAGTGGACTAATAAAGACGTGAGTTTAACATTTTTCTATTTAAATACTAGATTAATGGACTAGTAAAAAACGTGAATTTTACACTCCAATCGAAAGATTTTAATTTTCTATATATGTATTTCTTATTCATATGAGAATATTATGATATATTCAATTTATATTAATTATTAATAAATTGTCAAATTTTCAAAAAAAAAAATAAATATACTTACATTTGGATGTTAATTCATTAATTAAATTAATTAAAAATAATCATAAAATAAAACAAATCGTTAGATGGCTAAACGCATACAGAAGCGTAATAGAAGAAAAATCTACATTAAAAAGTATATCTAATAGATTGATTCATTTTATATTTAGAAGAAAAATGCATATTATTTTTTTTTTTTTACATATTATTAGATTGTTGGCATCTTCAAAAAAAAAAAAAAAAGAAAAAAAGAAAGAAAGAAAGAAAGGTGTCATAAAAAATTAAAAGTAAAAAGAATGGAAAGTGATTTTCATAAATGTGATTTGAACTTAAATAATTTAGAAAAAAAAAAGGTAGGATGAGAATACTTTGTTTTTGGGATGGAATTGAACTTAAATCCATACGAATAGATTTCAATTAAAAAATCAATTTTATTTTAGAATTACTTTCAAGGTGGATCCGATAAGATTTTATTATTAAATTAATATCAGATTTTTAGGGATAGAAAATTGAGGGTAGTTTTGGAAAATGGTTCGAGGTTCCGCAATCTCATGTTTTCCCTTAAACTGGTGACACGAGCTTTATGACTGGAACTTTTAAGGTGCTATCTGGCCGAGCGTTAGAAGATGTTTTGCATATTCCTCACTCACATTATACTATGTATGTGAACTATTTTACATTTAATATATTGGTCCATTTACAAATAAGCCCTTAATAAATTAATTGCGGTCTATCACTAGGATAGATCTTATTTCAATTAAATCGACCAAACCATCGATTTGACTTTATTCAATTTTTTTATAAATTAAAAAATTCAAAATTCATGCACTCGACCTACCAGTTAATAATTTCTGTTAATTTTTATTTCAATTAAAATCAAGCACACAAACTTCAGTTAATAATCAAACTTACAGTCAGATTAAATTCGGTTCAAAATGTTACTCGAATTGGCCGGAATACTCACTCTACTAAATTTGGTAAAAACCCAAAGTATAATCAATGGTGCATATTCAAAGTTGGAAATCATGTCTCCCCAAACTCATAATACTTCACTGTAAAAATGCATAACCAGTGCTCATTTTAAAATCCATGCACATGCTTTACTTATGTCAAGTGTTCCAGACAAGTTAATATATTGCACACTTAATAGGATTAAAGCAACTTCGGACCTGCTAAATGTTTGTATTAAAGTCATTGGACTTGATCCTTTCCTTACAAGTTGATGAAAAAAATTTAAATGTGAAAATCAAATTTCTACATTTTTCATTATCAAAAGTGTAAACAGTGCAGAAGGTCTCTTGGGAGAAGTTTAATTTATCAACTCCATAAAAGAACAATATTCACTAGTCACTCTAAACTTACCGATCTACTTACAACTACACCTCAATCAAATCCTAAATATCACCTTCATTCTTTGATTTAAGCCACAACAACTCTAATTCAGTTATTTCACAACTAAAAAAACTGAAATTTAAATTTCTAACTAATCAAACCAAACTGAATACCATCAGTTGAATTCAGCTATTTAATTAGAACTAACCCTTAAGTTATACTTTCCAACATAGTTGAATGGTATTTCATATCACATTTCATCACAACTAAAAAAATATAATAACCGTAACCTTAAGGCACTTCATAGTCACATACTCTATAGACAAATCATATAAATATTTCAGAACTATTAAATAGTTGAATTCACACATCTTCAATCTTATATTATATCAGGAACAATTTTATGATAAAAACAAAATGAGCATAATTCAAGGACAATATTCTCTTCACCTTTTTAAAAAATGAACATCCACAGTAGATTCAAATCACAAGTGACTTCAAACATTATCTCGTTGAACAAAATTCATACTAACTCATCATTATCTTTCTACAAAATTCAAAATTCAGGATAAAACCACATGCAAAAACCACAAAATGATGTCACAACTAGATTCCATCCATGTAAAAGCAGTGAACATAACCAATCTATTAAAGCACCACCACCAAACTGGATACGCACCCGACAGGAAACACCCTACAGTCTTCTTCCCCTTCTACCACTCTTTCTGCGAGTGCTGTCAGTGGGAATTGGTGTCACATCCTCTGGAAACACACAAGACATCTTTGAGTCTCAAATCCACAGTTCTCAAATTTCATTCATTGCTTAAGAACAGTAATATTAAGTCAATGACTTACCAATGCGACCAATTTTCATTCCAGAACGAGCAAGTGCCCTAAGAGCAGACTGAGCACCTGGACCAGGTGTCTTAGTTTTATTCCCTCCAGTAGCACGAAGCTTTATATGGAGAGCCGTAATGCCAAGTTCCTATGGGTTCCAAAGTTAGGTTCAGTCAAAAATGAACATTTGGATGGGAAAAAAAATCAGATATTAAAATGTTATATATTTCCCAAAATGTCATAACATCAAAAATATAAAACAGCATAATAACCTTGCATCTTGCTGCAACATCTTGTGCCGCAAGCATAGCAGCATATGGTGAAGATTCATCTCTGTCAGCTTTAACCTTCATTCCACCTGTAATTGTTTAGAGCATTAAGATGGAGATTCAGAAACCATACATCTCAAGCAAATGCAATTATGGTGGTGTATATGCCAGATCAAATGCAGTCAGTTCAATGTGTTAGTAGACTCGAAAAACAAATTTCCCGCTGAAGATTGTAATCTCCGGTGGACTCTCGATCAAACACAATTTCTTACAAGCTACCCTAATTACTCGACCACTTACCCAAATGAATTGACATATCCACTTAATAACTATTTTGCAATCGAAGAAACCAATTCTTTGTAGGAAGAGTGAAAACATAGTCAACACATTGGCATGCACCCAAGTACTATTCTAATTATTTAGGGAGCATCTAACAAGAAAAATAGGATTTTACACGAAACATACCAGTGATGCGAACCATGGTTTCTCTCCCAGACAAATCAGTGACATGCTGCAATCACAAAACATATCATTGATACCACACCAAAAATGACATTCGACAGACACCCATCTTTTATCAAGTATCATAAATACTTACAATGAAAGTGTCATTAAAAGAAGCAAAAATATGGGCAACCCCAAAAACATGTTCTCCCTCTCTTATAGCAGGCCCAAGAGTGACATTCTCTTCCTTTGGCTCTCTGGTCTTCTTCCTCGACTATCAACAATTGAACAAAACGATATCAAATATTGTATATAAAATTAAAATAGAGATGAAAAGAAAAAATTCATAACTTTTTGCTACTCAAGACTTCAAAAAATAAAAAAGAAAATATAGAAAATTGAAGTGCAGATTATATCAAACTAAAATCAAAAGTGATCGAATGGATTAAACTTGCACTAAAATACAGCCAACATGTAAAGAATCAATCTTCTCATTTTGGATTATTTCCTTTCATATACAAGACCACAAAAAAATACACACACATTACATCAAAATATGATTTTTTTTTTTTCTCAATAATAAAACCTAAATCAGGCCACTTTCAAGCTAAAGCTGTTCATTTGAGCAAATATTACAGAGACGAAGAAAATGAACGATATATGCACGCATTGAATAGACACTAAAAGAGTTATTAGGACATGGCTTACCATGGCTTGAAGGTGTACTAGTTTAGATGATATTAGCAGCTGAGAGATGCAGCTCGAGTCGATCACCGGTGGCTCGCAAATGGCAGAGGAAACTTGATAGCGAAAAAGAGTCGCTTTTATATGGGAAGAAGAGAGGCTAGGGTTTTGAGTTGGAGAAGTGTTTCTATTTACTAAAAGGCCCTTGGATTGTGCTTTTATTTCCGAAAGGCGCCTCGGTTTGTGGATTTCATGTCCTAAGACCATTTGTGTGGGTCGGCCCAGCCTGTCAATGTGAGAATCAATTTTGCCTTGCATAGCCCTAATTTTAGAGTTTTTCAATTCTATTTTGTGTTGTTCCTCTAAGCCCAGTCCAATGACCACCTTTTTATTCTGAGAGTTTTTCTTTTTTCCTTTTTTTTTTTTAAACTGAATTACTATTTATTTCTTATAGTTTATTGAAATTTATAGGTGACCATTCTTATTTTTTAAACATACTTTAATTTTTTTTATTTTTTTGTCTCTCAACTAAGTGATCTTTTTGTTAAGATTTTTTTTTTTTTTTGAATTTTTTAAGATTCAAAAAGATAAGATTTTGTTTATTTTCAATGAGTGAATTAAAAAAAATGGAATAAAACATTTTTTTTATTTTGTTCTTAAGGTTATTGTTGAACTAGTTGATATCATGCGCTTTGCATGTGAGTGTTATATATTTTTTAAAATATTTATATTATATATAAAAGTGAAAATAAACAAAAAATAATGAGATTACCTATAATACGTTGGACATATGGGTTCAAGTCCATGATCTGCCTAATGGTTTTATGTGAAAACGCTATGCTTGACTTTGGAAATTATGTGGGGGAGTTTTTGTCATCTGATCCATACAATTATAATCGGACTTGGCGCAAATATGTGTTTTCAGGCCCATATTAATGCCCGTAATCCATTGAAGAGGAAGTTGCATCTGAAGAAACCAAAAGGTGACTGGGAATGGGTGAATTTTAAGTATGAAAGACTCAATACTTTTTGTTACTTTTGTGGAGCAATCGATTTTGTCATCTTTCTTATGACATGCCTAATATTCCTAGAGATAAATATGTCTTTGGACCTTGGCTTAAAGTGGAACAAAAAGAAAAATAACACAAGTGGGTGTGAAGCGGCTTCGGTTAGAGAAGGATCTACAAATTGCTAGAACTGGTGGGGGTAGCGGTGGTCCGATGGTGGCGAAATTCAATGTTAATAATTTGTTAGGGGGCAAGAATCAAGTCATTCGAAATTTGAATGTTCAAAATATGGGATGAGATATGGTAGGTGAGGATATGCAGTTAAGTCCATATCCCTTAAATCATGTAGTGGATTCTCTTATTGTTGCGGAGCAAAAAAGGAGGCGATTAGAACATAAGTTAGAGAAGGGGGGGGGGGGGGGGGGGGTGAGTTAGTAGAGGATGAGGAGGTATCAGAA
>CANUEP010107851.1:0-11222 GCA_947857235.1 Jatropha podagrica
AATAAATTTTTTGTATAAAAAATTTTTTTGCTTTATAAAAAGCAAACCATTAACCCAAAAAATTTCATTTTTCTTTTTTAAAAAATCATTAAACTAAATATATTAAATGTTAAAAAAAAAAAAAAAAAAAAAAAAAAAAAAAAAAGGAAAAGCAATCATTTTTTTTTTTTTTTTTTTTTTTTTTGTGTTGGTGCAGCATAGCATCTATGCACATCACTCATCTCTTTTACGTGCGTTGCCCCTAAAAGCTCCACTTTTGAGAACGTATATGGTGACCCGTGTGATGTGTATTATCATATTAGTAAACCGTTAAAGTTTCACATTTTGATCAAAGATTTCGTACAGGAAAAAGGCAGACAAGGGGGCTTTGCAGATAGGTGTCTGCTGTTTTGAGTGAACCATCTACCCTTTGGACCCCCTTCTTTTGTCCCTTATATCTACTGCTCTCTCTCCCCACATGTATATATGTACATTTTTTGAAATGAGACCTATCTTCTAATCTAAATAACATTCTCCCTTCCATATGCTTCGCATCAATTAATATATATAGGTACGTTTTTTCTTCTTTTTTCTTTTTCCTCTTCAAAAAATATAATTATTCTATCTCTTTCATGAATTAACTTGTATCATATGAATAATATTTATTGATACATCAAATATTCTTAAAAGAGAGGAGTGATTTGAATAAAAATAAAAATTATAATCACTATAGGGATTAGCACTCTACCACTAAAATTGTATTCTGCAACAGCATTTTCACTAGCTATTTAATGTTAAATGCTAAACATTATTTTTTATAGTATTCGGTGATATATCAATTGAATTAGTTTTTAAAAATTATGATTGCATTTTATAAAAAATTAACCCATGTATCGAATATTTAACTGTTAGCGTTTTATAAAACGCAATTAAAATAGTTAACAGCAATCAAAATAACTATTTTACCAAACATACCCTAAACCATTTGTTAACATCCAACAATGATTTGAATTACTTTATGTTAATCAAATAGTTGATAAATCCTACTTGATGAGAGCACGCGGTGAATCAATTCCCTTATGTATTTGAAGCAGAAACTGCTAAGTTAACAATCTAATATTGAAAGTGCATATTGATTTACATACTTTAGGATAAATATGCCTAAACATGCATATCTATCTATTTAGAAGAGTTTAAATGCAGTTTTCTATGCATGGATATTGATAGAAATCATCTAAGTCCATCGGTGGTTTCAGGGACAATAAACGTTGAGCAACATGGACAAGGTGAACTCTCAGCTATATCAGCAGAACTGTTACATAATCAGACAAAATGAGATGCTTAGAAAGAAAGCTAAGCAACTTAACCAGGAGAATCAGGCTCTGTTATCGGAGCTGAAGCAGAAGCTCTCAAAGGCAAACTCGAACCACAACAGTAATCCTGACATCAACCTCAGCTCTACTTCCACCACTGATCCTATGAATTTGAACAAAACCTGATTCTACGGAGACTTTTAGTTCAATGAATTCCTCCTACTAAACACAAAGCAAGAAGATTCAAATCATTGTTAGTTTTTCTTCTACATATAGTCTTTACCTATAGTTACATGTTGAAGCTCTTTAATATCTTTATTTTTGGATTCAAGATTTGCTTACCAATAATAAGAATGTTTGATGAAGCAAAATATAAAATATCTTCTGTTCTCCCTCTCTCTGTCTCTCTCTCTCTCTCTCTCTCTCTCTTCATGCTGAACCTCAACCCAAACCTAAAAGAAAGCACACCCTTGAAAATAATAGTTTCTGGTGGCTTAATCCACTTGTAGTTTCTTGTCTATGCTTGAAAAGTTTTCGTAGAATGCCTTGAAGTGCTTGTAAGCAATGTCTATGTCCTCTTTTGCACATACCTCTCTCACACTGCATTGTGGAATGGCAAAATATAGAAATAAATAGAAGTAATCCCATAATAAGAATCAAAATACTCTAAACAATGAAATCCAAATACAAGCAATGATTTATCACCATTGCAAATAACACATTAAACTCCTATTCAGTAGCTCTATTTTGGGAAAGAAAGCTGAAAATGGAGCAGGCTCGGAGTTGTCCCTGCCTCTATAGTAAAATAATAGTTATATACGTATATATTTATTTATACATATACTGAAACATTACATCAATTAAAGGCAAAGAAAAGTAAAATTCAACACATTTGGAGGTAAGGACATGCATATACATGGTATCAAAAGTTATTGTGAGGACTTTATTATTATTATATCAACAAATAACTCAAATACCAGAGAATTTTACGTATCATTTGGGTTTGGATTGCTTTGCGAATATGCATGATTTTTTTTTCTTTATTTTAAAGACCTTCGGACATTCTAGCATTCATCATTTATCTATTTGTTCTTCCTAACAGGATCCTTTTAGTATCGATTGATTTAACTCCTTTTTAAGTCTTTAACAATATCATTCAAGTAATATAAGGGACAATAATTAAGGCCTTGAACAAGGTAGGGTGAAGCTGCACCCACAAATATCCTCCTCCAGTTGGAGAGGGGCCAAAGGCAAAACTGTTTCCTTCCAGAACATAATCTCTACTTTTCTTTGCATCAATGAAATCTAGAATCCAACTTTCCTAGAATTTTGTGTTAATGAAGGTTTTCTTCATTTCCTATTCGACAGTTGATTTGGTTCCAATAAACATAGTCACAGGATGAAATTAGTTAAGAATTTGTTGACATGAATCCTTAAATACTCTTGAGAGCTTGCATTTAAATAAGTTAGAAAGTATAATTGCTACTCAACTTTTTACTTTACCCTCAAGTGTTCATGTTGTGCTTGGAGATAGACACAGCACTTTGACACATAATAACAAGGTAATCTGCAAAATTTAGGAAAATAAGTAGAGATGAGAATTTTACTCACCTCAAACCCAACTGGGCATCTTTGCCCTGTCAAGTGGGGAATGGAAGGGTTTAGGCTGCTGCCCTGTGTTACCATGCCCAAAATTTGTCACGATTTTTAACATATATATCTATATTGAATATATAAAAACTTGTCTTTGAAATAGACAATTAGTTGCTTGATATTATTATTTCTTTCTCAAATATTAACTAACAGCACAACCCAGCTCCAGTTTGTGGCACCCCAGAATCGTAACTGGACAAGCAGCTGGGTCCACCAAGATTAAAGCCAGTTCTTCCAATGACTTGTTTTTTCGGAAAATGTAGTTTGAAATCAGGCAGTTGCAGCTAGTTTTGTGAGAATAAGGGCTTATTCCTCCCAGCTATTTCCAATCCTGTTTGGAACTGCGGGACCACAGTTCCAGTCCAACCTGTGCGGTTCCCAGAACTAGCCATCAGTCAAGTCAAGTCTACTCCCATCATCATTTCTAAGAATAAACGAGTGACACTCAAAAAGGTACCCATGCTAGATACTCGTACCCAAGTCCAAGTAACAGAGTTTATTGAGGCAAGCAATATCCACTTTAAAGTTTACACCAACAACCTAATCAGACCAATGATTTTAGAATTTTTTTTTTTTTTTTTGGTACAGATATTATGGTAAAAATCTGAATCAAAACATATGTATTTATGTATTAAAAAAACATGCAAATTTGTACATTAGTATAATAATAATAAAAAGTCTATTCATATGCATATTTTATAATAATAATATTTTTTATGAGTTCAATTTGTTTTGGTTATTTATATTTTTGGTTCACTTGAACTCTCTACAAAAACTTAAATAGCTATTTTAATTTTTCTAAATTTCAAAATGAAACAATCGACACTCACACTATTAGACTATAAGGGAGCAAAAGCAAATGGAGGAGAGAAGAAAAGAAGTGATCTCATAATACTCTTCAGTTGGTCAGATCTTTGTTAAAAATATATATGCTTAATGACAAACAAAAAGCCTGAATTTTGACCTTTTTATCAATTCTTGCCAATTCTTTTAATTTTTTTAATCAATACCGCATAATTAGTTTTCTATATCAATTCTAGTTTTCGTTTGTCTCCGTCAATTCCATACTAATGTATTAGTTATCTTTCACAAATGAGCTCTACAATATCAAGTGTCAGCATCAAGTCATATATCAACATATATTAAAAAAAAAAAAACCCTAAACTTTGAGGTTTTCATAAAATCAGGCCAGTTTTTTTAATTTTATCAATTAATATCGCATATTAATTAATCTTTATCAAATAATTTGGTTATATTGATATTTATTCAATTAAAATAGTTTATTAATTAACTAATGTATATTAAGTGTATAATTGGATTAATCAATTAGAATTAAAATTTACTATAGAGTTTTTTTAAATATAATAATTGATAAAATTTTTAAATAGTTTAAAAATAACATTTTTAAAAAAGACTCTACAGTAAAATTGAATTCTAATTGATTATCGCATTATACACTTAATATATATATATATATATATATATATATATATATATATATATATTAATTGAATAAATATCAATATAATAAAATCATTTGATAGAGATTAATTTGTACACGGCATTAATTGATAAAATTAAAAGAATTGGTCAGATTTGATAAAAATCTTGAAGTTTAGGCTTTTTCTTAATATACGTAAATATATGAATTGGCGTTGATATTGGATGATGTAGGACCCACCTGTGAGAGATAACTATCACATTATTATGAAGTTGACGAAAGACAAACGAAGGCTAGAATTAATACAAAAAACTAAGTACACAATATTAATTGATAAAATTAAAAAAACTAGCTAGAATTGATAAAAAGCTCAAAGTTTAGGCTTTTTTTTTTTGTCATTAGGCCTAATTTTACCATTGGCAAGATTGATAGTTCGAATGGAAACTCAAATGACTTGACCTCCAATTTACCTCAATGTCTCTATTTTGGGTGGAAATGTTAATTGGGTTAATCTCCCTCCCTTTCCATTACTCCATCCCTTGCTCATTTTAAGACCCAAATAGAGAAATTTTAAATTGGATCAATTTCTCTTGCATTTCTCTCCATTAATTTCTTTTACCTTATCTTCATTATTATGCCATTTCCTTTCTCTTGTTTTATCTCTTACTTTTTACATATATATTCTGGTTCTGTCATCAAACTGTGATATATATTCTGGTTGTGGCATCAACTGTGTTAATATGATTTTGGGTTTATCTTCCATGAGCTGAGTAAAAAGAAAAAAAAGGAACATTTCAAGAAAACCAATCAGTATATGATACCTGTGCATGGAAAGTTGAGCAATGCCGCAATCAACAGTACGAATGCCAACACCAGAAGCAAGTATAGGACCTATGGTGGACCCACATCCCATATCATTCCTCACCACAAATTCCTAGAAATCACCACGTACTTGTACGTTAAAAATCCAATTCCATAGATTCAAATTTCAGTACAGCATAGGAAATTTTAGGACGCAACTACTGTAAAAATTAGAAAATATATGTCAACCAACTAGGCTACAGTACAATTCTACTTCAAGATAAGGGATATTATAAGAAAATTGCACGATGTTTATATCAAGTCCTTAACCTGTGTCTAATAGAAGGCATCACAAGAAGTTTTAACAAAGGTTACTGTGAAGGCAGAGTAAAATGACAATCCCACCACCCAAAACCCACTCAAAGAAAAGAGCCCCACAATTAGAGACGAAATAAAACATGCATTGTAAGCCCACGGGAAGGAGGTGAAGCTAAGGAAAAAAATAACTTCCAGACTACCACTTAAATGGACCCATTATGACCAAGAGGTGATAATTGAAGATGAAATCTAACCACCCGACATACTCTAATGACTTGAAGTTGCAATTAAAAAATCATTTCTTCACGAGTTGGTTTCAGTTTTTAGAGCTGGGGCCAAGTAATTATGGATCAGTTTCAAAAACCAATTGTTGCATTTCTTTCTTCCTTTTCGCTTGTCAATGCTTACTAACTCAAGAGAATAGAACCTAAGTAAATGGGTCATCTATACCTGATTCCGTTCAGGTAAATTAAAAGAATTATAGGGAAGCAAGATAGAAGCAGGAAAGGTACAGAAATATCTCTATAAAACTCTGAAGAGAAGTGAAGTATCAAAGTTATTAATTTGATGAAGCTAGATCAAACATAGTTGATTCCTTACTCTCAGTGTCCACCACAAATAGGAGAAAGAAACCTTTTCTAATCAACTAAAGGATATTTGTTATCCTCCAGCATGACTCCCCATAAAACTGCCAGTAACTACTCCAGGCATTGCACTCATATCGAGACTATGATTAATGTTACCTAAGTGACTCGGCAAGCAAAATGTCTATATTTTATATTGACAACTCTTTAGCATCATCAAAATTCACAGTATATGCCTTGTTTGGCAACACTATGTGATGATAAGTCCAGTGGAAATACAATTGACACTGAATATCACATTTCTGGTGCTTTATTTTAAGCCATTATTTATAATGGTCCTAGTTATATGTTGCATACAAAGTAGCCTAAGCATTAAATAAAATGCCAATAGCACTATCTCAATAAATGTTACCTGAGTTGGAAGGTTCAGGATTTTGCCAACTTCTTTAAAGAGAAAAGCTGTGATCCCATTGGTAGCATACCGCTGGTTTGCATTGTGCTTGATAACAAGCCCCTTTTTCATTTCTGGTCGATGGTGTTCTTCATGCTTGTCCATAAAATTTGGATGAACTCCATGAGCCATGTCTGCAGACACTATACACAAACAAAGAAGATTCAGGAAAAAACCTTGAGGCCTTGATACAGAAAACATGTTAATGTGTCTAATTTTCCAATTTCAATTTGTATGATTTTTCATTAGACTTTTTTGAGGTTTGATCCATCTTTTTAACTGCAAAAATTTTAATTGGTTTAATTTTAATTTAAAATTTTTAAGATATATGACATCATGATATCAAGAAAAGCAGTTGAAAACAAAATGAGAAATTAAAAAAGTGAAACTATTAAAAATTAGTGATAATCAGATTAATCCTACTTACATAATTAGAAAATTATTACAAGAAAATAGCAAACCCCTTTTCTAGTACTCTATAAAAACTTTCTGAAGGGAGGTATATATTCCACAACTACACAATGCATACAAGTTTTGTTAAAATAACATATTGCGGAAAAAGCGACTCAAAAAGATATGAACTGGATATGCTGTTAAGGTCATAGCAATCTGTCCACACCCATCACAAAAACATAATGTTGTTCTAGAAAGAAAAGTCAATGGCCTACTCAGATTTTACTTATGTTGAACCATTCAAAGAACATACAACTGGTTTGCATGAGCCTAAGTTCATACTCCCAAAAACTTCAATTCAACTAAGACCTATACAAAAGAGGCTACAATCTTATGTACAACAATAATTATGCCTTAATCCCAAATTAGTTGGGGTCAGTTGTATGAATTCTTTATTTCCATTCTGCTCTGCTCAATAGCAATATCTTTCCTAATGTCCAAAACAATAGATCTTTTGGAAAACCTCTCTCTATGTGGTTTTGTGATGGCCAATTCATTGAACCGGAACCAGCAGTTCAAAATTTTTAAAATGTTGAATCTAAACCGGCCATTGAACCATTGATTCCATGGTTCCGGCTCCAGTGTGGTCTGACAATTCCAGCGATAGGCATATTATTTTTTCCAAAAAAATAAAAAATAAAAATTCGATTCTAGGTTAACATCTTTCTTCCCAAAAAATTTAATACGAATGTTATTTTAAATAATTTTAGAATACTCATACTCATATAAAAAATAAATTTTATAAATAAATACAAAATAATGAAATATATCATGATTTTATTTTGTCTAAATGTTATTAATTAAATAAGTTGTTAAAAAATTTTGAAAATGTTTCAAACAATGTAATTTTGGGCTAAGTAAAAAAGTTCAGAAGGAAATAAAAAACATTGTTAAACTCCAAGTTGTATCAAACAATATAATTTTAGTATTTCACTTTTTTTTTTTTTTTTACTTTTACTTTTTAGACTTTTAACAATTTAAGTCAAGTATATCATGTAGTAACAAATTTATTTAGACTTTTAGAGGTATATAAAATAGACTAAGTGATTATAAGTTTTTCAAAATAAAAAAAGACTTTCCGATTAGGTTCATTTTTTAACATTAACATGAACCTTAATGACCCACAACCTGCTAGTTCCAGTTCAAAATTTTGAACCGACAATTATGGATAAGTTCCGGTTCGAACAAAACCGATGGCCATTCCTAAGTTTACCTTTTCACCATTTGACACCCTCAACCATTAGTGTATCACACTTACGAACCAGAGTGCATGGGGTCTATGTAGGATATGACCAAACCACCTCAAATATCTTTTTCTCATTTTATTCCCAACTTAGTGTTATTTACATCTTGTCAGAAGTGGTCATTTTTAATATCTAATTAATCAAATAAAAATTAAATTTCCCAATGAGCTGAATAAAATATAAATTTATTAAATTTTACCACTAACAGAAGAGATTGTAGTGGATAGGTCCTCTGTAGGATGAGTTAAGATGTTTTTCAAACTAAGGCTATACCTATAATCTAATAATCAATGTTACGATATGAAGCCGATATACCCTCTCGATATGTTTCATTCTCCATGATATCCTTGTTTTCTCAATTATTCAATATGGATATCAAAAACTAATCTTGCATCGATAAATTAAGGAGAATAGTTTAAAAAGCTTAATAAATTAAATGAAATGAAGCCTATAATCAATGGGACACCACATTTTCTTAGGGTCTTAAACACCACCAACTAACGACTGAAAAAGATCTACCAAAAAACTTCAACCACCATCTCCACATAAAAAGACATGCATTTCAAATACATCATTTTTAATGTAATTTTGAAATACTTTTCTTTTGTTAAGGATTAGTTGTAAATAGAACTCTATTAGGAGTTATAAATAGAACCCTATTAGGAGTTAGATTTCTAATAGGTTTATAGTATCATGTATGTATATATATATGTGACTATTGATGAATTAAATATAAGAAAATATTTTTCCATAATAAACTCACATGGTATCAGAGCCTTTGGCTCGTTAAAACCCTTTTTTTTCGTTTACGTTGAATTTTCGGCGGCTGTCTAGCAGGCTGTCCAGCGGCTGTTAGTCTTGGTGTCACTCTAGGGTTACCGTTTTGTCTCACCGCCTACCTCAGAAGGTTCCCTGGCTGCCGATCGGCGTTCCATCCAAATCCGGTCACCGGATTCCCTGCGCATGGGCCTCACGCGCCGCTTTTGTTTTCTGCTACAGTACCACGCGCCGGCGCGTGGAGGCGCGTGCAGCTATTTTCGGCGATCGGAATTTTTCCTCTGGCTTCGTTTTCACTTCAGCAGTCTGATCCGGTGGTTATTTTTCTGATCCGGCGAAGATTTGGTAGGGGCATTCTCAATTTTGTCAATTTGGCGTTTCAGGTTATTTTTTTTTTTGCTCCTGTTTGTGTTGAAGGCTATTTATTTTTTTGGTATCTCTTTCTGCGTTGCTGGTAGGGTGTTTAGTTTTTATTAATCATGAATCCTACACCTACGGATTCTAAATCTACTATTACTGAATTGATCCCAGCAATGAATAAAATCACAGAACATAAATTGAAAGGATCTAACTATTTAGATTGGAGTAAGACAATTAGAATTTATTTACGAAGTGTTGAAAAAGATGACCATCTCACTGATGATCCACCAACTAATGACACTCGACAACATTAGCTCAGGGAAGATGCTAAGTTATTTCTCCTGATTCGCAATTCTATTTACAGTGAAGTGGTTGGGTTAATCAATCATTGTGAATTTGTTAAAGAATTAATGGAGTATCTTGAATTTTTGTACTCGGGAAAAGGTAATCTGTCGCGCATGTATGAGGTCTGCAAAGGATTTTATCGAGCCGACCAGCAAGATAAGACCCTTACAGCCTATTTCATGGAATTTAAGAAGATTTACGAGGAGCTTAATGTTTTATTGCCTTTTAGTCCCGATGTAAAGGTTCAACAGACCCAGCGAGAACAAATGGCTGTGATGAGTTTTCTTGCAGGTCTTGCTCCGGCTTTTGAAACTGCCAAATCACAGGTTCTTTCAGGCAGTGATATTACCTCTCTTCAGGAGACTTTTGCTAGATTGTTACGAACTGAGGGTTCTCATACCCCCTCCCCTTCTGATAATAGTGCCCTTGTAAGTCGACATCAGGTATCCAGGCAGCCAGGAAATAGAGGAAGAGGAGGAAATACCCGTAGTAATGGACCAATTTCTCGGGAGGCAAGTATTCTTATCTGCCATTATTGCCATGAACCTGGTCACACTAAACGGTATTGCAAGAAACTGATCAATAAGCCAGCAAGGGTAAATATGGCCACTCAAGATTCTGCAGTTACTTCTTCTGATAACACTGTAACAATTTCTGCTACGGAGTATGCTGAGCTCTCTAGATACCGTTCTTCTAATTCTACTGATTCCTCGATTGCTGCTGCTGCCATTTCAGGTAATCCTTCATGTCTTATGTCTACCTCATCAGAGTGGGTCATTGATTCTGGTTGCACAGATCACATGACAGGTAACCCTAGTCTTTTATCCTCATTAAAACAACCTGAACTATTTAATCGTCATGTTACTTTAGCTGATGGGTCCACATCTATTGTCAAATGTATTGGCACTGCCAATCCCATTCCATCTCTTCCATTGTCTTCTGTTTTTTGCTTGCCTCATTTTTCGTTTAATCTACTGTCGGTTAGCAAAATTACTCGTATACTAAATTGTTGTGTTAAATTTTATCCTACATATTGTGTGTTTCAGGATCTTTTGACGAAGCGGATTATTGGTAGAGGACGTGAGTCTGGTGGCCTTTATCTTCTGGATGAACAAGTTTCGTTATCTCTGGCCTCTGCTGGTGGTCTATCTCCTCTTGAGATTCATTGTCGTTTGGGTCATCCTTCATTGTCTACTTTAAAGAAGTTATGTCCGCAGTTTCAGTCTTTGTCAATTTTAGAATGTGAATCTTGTCAATTTGCCAAACATCATCGTTTCCCTTTAGTTCCTCGAATAAATAAACGGGTTTCATCCCCTTTTGAGTTAGTTCATTCTGATGTTTAGGGTCCATGTCTTGTTATTTCGAAAACTGGCTTTCAGTATTTTGTGACTTTTGTGGATGATTATTCTCGTGTTACTTGGTTATTTTTAATGAAAACTCGTTCTGAGATATTCTCTATCTTTTGTTCCTTTTGTGCTGAAATTAAAACTCAATTTAATACAT
>CANUEP010107921.1:0-11166 GCA_947857235.1 Jatropha podagrica
CACATTAATTACTATTTAATTAATATTCACATCCTCAATATATAGTGTTTCCCATTATTCTAAGTTTTCCTTTCGTTCGGATAATCGAATTCATCGAAAAAGTTAGAATAGCAGGAACTACAAAGTTGAGGATATTACATCGAGTCTGGTTTAGATATTCGGGGTGTATAATTTAGTTGTTCATAATTTTATTTCCTATTTTTTATATAAATGCATGATTAAGGTGGGAAATTTATTTTGATTTGATTTTCTTCTTAGAAAGAGGAGATTGCTCAAATAATGATAAACGAAAAGAAATTTCTAAGTGATTTGAGATATTAATTTGAGAAATTCACAAATTTGAGGTTGGTATGCTAAAATCCCTAAAATTATCCTTCGATAATGTGTGTTAATGCTCAATTTTTACCCATTTACTTGATGATGAACGTTCTTCGATTCTCTAATTAATTTAATGTTGGTAATTCTCTTGGATTGCTCGATTTATAATTTTTCTATATTTGGACTATATTTTAATTGAATTTTGGATTGAGCTAAGAATATATTTAAAGCTAAAAAATAATTAACAAAGACCATTAATTATTAGTGATAACCCAAAAAGATAAAATCCAAAAATAATTAGTAATTATTAGATGATAAAAAATAAAGGATAAGGATTGAGGAGAGAAGAGTCCAAGGGGACTGAAAAAGGGGAGAAAAAATAAAACCTAGCATGGTCAATAAAAAGAGGAGAAGGAAAAATCCTAGAGGGGTGGGAGGAACTGCAACGTCTGTTTTTCAGTGTCGGTAATAGTGATTACCTGTCTGTGAATAGTACCATAAATCTAGGACTTTGTATTATTTCGATTAGAAAAAATTACTGTGTATGTATATTATTTTCTTTAATATTTTTGGAGCATGTTTGCATGATTTAGGTGGGTAGAAAGTGTCTCATAAATATTTTTGGAGAATTTAAGTATTAATGAATGTGACTTCTAGTGTAGTATACTAAGGAATAATTAAGGAATTATTTTATGGAGTTAATTTAATAAATTTGTGGAGTTAAATAATAATTAGAGGAGAATTATTTGATGAATTATTAGAGCCTTTAGATTAGAATACCTTGACTTGATCCAAGCCATACACTTGTCATCATGTGGTGAATTAGCAACATTGGTTTTGTTGACTTGGTTAACAAAGCTTATCAAACTAATCCATCTTCTTCTTCTTCTCCACTTCCACACCATTTTCTCTCGCTTTCTCTCCTCCATTTTCTTCAATTTCTCTACTTACGAACTACCTTAAAATTGATGAATTAAACCAAAGTTTGATAATTAAACTTGAAGAATTAAGTAGAAGATGTAGTATTTGGTGATCCTAAGCTAAGAAAATTGGAGTTACTACCAAAACAAGTAAGTTGTGATTCTTAGATTTTGTGAATTAATAAGTAGAATTCATGGCTTGGACATGTAGTTGATGCACTAAATCATGCTTCATCTTTTTCTTTTGTCATTTCTTGATTTTAATGGTTGATTTTCCTACTTCGAAAAGGTTAGAGAACCATCCTCCAAAGGGAAGGAGAAAGCCGAGTAAAGCTTTCCAAGCTTATTTAAGCTTGTTTTGAAGGTTAGTGTAATAATATCTTCCTTCCCCTTTCATTTTCTTTGAGTTTTCAATTTTTAGGTTTTGAATGAATTTTGAAAATTTTGTGATTTTGTTAGGAATTGGTTATTTGGTTGCTTTTATATGATTTTTCATGATTTCTAAGCATGATGAAATGCTTGAATGGGAAGAGGAACACCCCCTTCCCCTTCTTAGGAGGAAGGGCATGAGTTTTTGTTTCATGATTTTGCTTTCCATTAATGTTTATGGTTTTTTCAAAGGTCATTCTCTAAGTTTAAGTGGTTATTTTGAAAAGAAAACCTTTTCCCCTCCATTTGTAAGAGAGGCCGAACCTAGCTTGGTGAAAGGGCCTTGGGTTTTCTTTGATTTTCATGTTTGATTTTGACTCTAATGAGTTAGTTAATGAGCAATGTAATTGTGGTTTAAATCACTACTTTGTACTCTAATGTTTAAGAAATTTACAGGGCTTACAAGAGCTTTAATTGAGTAAAAATCAGTTTCATGATTAAATGTTGTTAAGCAATGATTTTATTAAGTAATTTTGATTTCAAATTAAAGATATTTGATGGAGGGAATCATTCTCCTTTTATGTTAAAGAAAGGGCCGAAACACCTAATGGTGATAAGGCTTGGCTTATGTTTCTTTTTCTTTCTTTAAGTTGGTTTTATATATTCCATGATATATTGAGTATGTATACTTGATAAGTATAAGCTTTGATAAGTATAAGTATGAAAATTTGATAATATTTTGAAGTTGTAAGTTAAGTAATTTTGAAGTAAAAATGCTTAGGCTTGAAATGTTTTGCTTAGGGGTCTTGCTTATGATTTAGGAATTTTCTGAAGAAATGAATTTGTTTGGGGCTCTAGTATGCATGGTTGAAATATGGTAAGATGAGGTTTACTCTATAAGATGAGCATGCTTGGCTTTAATGCCTCTCTGTTATATTATAAGTTATGATCATATGTTAGGCTGTGGATGCGTTCTCAATATGCGTATGAGCCTTTAACTAAAAATAAACTCTATTCTATTATAAAGGAAAATGGAAATATATTTGTATTTATGAAATTTTTTTTATATTTGTCAAACTATGAATCTGTTCTTCAGAATGAACTTATTTATGATTTTCAGGATACTTTAATTTAATTTGTACATCTTCAGTATTTTATATTTGATTTAAGTATTTCAAGTTATATTTTAAGTTTTTTGCTTAGGCAACCTTTACTATTTTATCAATAAATATTTAGCACCATTGAGTGATATACTCAGCATGTTGATTTTTGTCACGAGCAGGATTAGAGTAATTTGTGCTACCTGAAGACTAGAGGCATAGCATCAGAGAAGGAACTCTAATTTGGTAGGATATGTACTAATTTGTATTATAGCATGTATATAAAAATTACAAGAAGTTGTATGTATTGAGTTTGTAAATTAATGAGATTTGTGATTAATTAAGAAGTATTCTTTATGTGAATTTAAGGTGTATAATAAATTCTTTGAATGAACGGTAATATAATATGATAGAACCTAAGATGGTTTGATGTGAATATTTAGAAGTGTTGCGTATCCATTTGTGTTGATTTGGAGTATGGAAGTTTAAAGGAGTATATTTGGAAGTGCTTTGTTTTTCATTTGTTGGGCAAGTTTCATTTTTAGGGAAAACTCTTGTGAATTTTTCATTGGAAATTCCTTAAATTTATTTTTAAAATTAATTACTTGCCTCCTTATGAAATCTTAGCCATTTATAATAAATGAATTAGGATTTTTAAGTAATACAAGATGGTGCTTCGGCATCGAATGTGGCGCTCATCATCGAGTCCTCTGGGATCGGGCGGTGGGTGTTATATTTAGTGGTATCTGAGCCTAGGTTTAGGAAATTCTAGGATTTATGATTAGGTGTGAGAGTTTATCTTATTTTAGTAGTTACATAAGTGATTTAAGTTAAATACATGCCATATTAGTTGTTTAGGAATTTCTCTCTGATACGAACCTATTGGTCTTAGTAGGTTTCGAGTTATGTCTTAGCACCTATCTGATAAGGAGGTGGATAGCTATGCCCCTTTAGATGGTGGTATGCTAGAGGGTGGTGTACCAGTTGGTGGTGCCATCAGGGGTGTTTTGGGTTCTAATGCAAAGCGCGCCTCGGCTGCGGGGCAGGCTGCTACGGGGCCTAATTAGGGTGATTTAGTCCAGCAATTGGTTGCTACTTTGAGGCAGGTTATGGAAGCTATTCCCTAGGCTCCAATCGCACTAAATCCTATTCCAGTCCATCCCCCTATTGAGAGACTGAGGAAGCATGGTGCTGTCAATTTTATGGGTCGGAAGGATGATGTGCCTTCTGCAACAGAGTTCTGGCTCCGAGCTACAGAGAGGGTTTTGGAGCAAATGCAGTGTACTCCCTGGGACAGACTAATTTGTGCTACTTCCTTATTGAAGGAAGAGGCTTAGTTATGGTGGGATTCAGTAGTTAAGACTGCTAAAGCCGAGGATGTGACATGGGATTTCTTCCTATCTGAGTTACGGGAGAAGTATGTGGGTGAGCTCTATATGAATTGGCGAATAGCAGAATTCGTCGAGCTTAAGCAAGGTCAAATGACTATTTCTGAGTATGAGTGGGAGTTCCTACGACTGATTCAATATGCTTCTATATTAGTTACTTCTGAGTCGAATAAATGTAAATGGTTCAAAAAGGGATTACTTGATGAGTACAGGATGCACTTGACATCCTAGCTTCACACCACATTGGCTTCATTGGTGAAGGTTGCTTTAGAGCTTGAGGTGATTCGGATGGAGAGACAAGCTAGAGGTTAGAGGACACAGCAGGGAAGTCAATAAAAGAGATTTCAAAGTGCTACATCTGGATAGACTTCTGGGGTCTAGTTTAGTAGCAAGAGGTTGGAGCACCATAGATGGGATTCAGACTAGGTCAGATATTTGGGCAGGGTACATTTCGCGAGACTAGCTCCTCAGGCTACATATGATGCTAGTGGCGGGGGTGCCGCATGGTTAGATATTCCAGTTTGTACCCAGTGTGCTAGGAGACATTTTGGGATCTGCGAGAGAGCCGCGAATGATTATTTTAGATGTGGATCCACTGAGCACATGATTAGGAATTTCCCGTTGATGGTGGCTGGTTCGGATCACCAAGTTGGGAGGGTAGCTCCTTATGTTCAGAGAGGCAGAGGCAAAGGCAGAGGTCGTGGTGATGCACATGGTACTGGGAGTTAGAGGCCAATTTCTGAGATAGTAGATAGACAGGAGGTTAGAGCATTAGCGATGGCCTATCCTATCAAGACCAAGGAGGAGCATAATGCTCTAGATGCCATTTCATGTACTTTCTCTATCTTTGACACTTTGTACTTGCTTTGATTGATCCAAGCTCCACGCATTCATGTATATGCATACATATGGGTAAACTGGGTAATATGCATGCTGACACGCTAGAGCACAACATTGAGGTCACTAGTCCCTTAGGTCAAAGTGTTGTAGTTAATCGTGTGTTTAGAGATTTCCCTTTAGTCATTCATGGGTATGTATTCCTGGGAGATTTGATAGAGTTGTATTTCAAAGAATACTATGTGATTTTGGATATGGATTGGCTGTCTCGACATGGGGTTATTGTTGATTGTAGACAAAAGAGGATCGCACTTCGAACTTCATGTGGTGAGGAGATTGTAGTTGTGGGTGAGAAGTCGGATTACCTCTCAAGTGTTATTTCTGCTACTACAACTAGAAAGATGATTTAGCATGGATGCGAGGCATCCTTAGCTTGCGTACTTGAGACTGAGCAAAGACCTCCTGATTTCCATGAGATTTCGACGGTATGTGACTTCCCAAATGTGTTTCCCAAGGACTTTCCTGCTTTACCTCCTGCAAGAGAGGTTGAGTTCAGTATTGAGGTTATGCTAGGTACTGCACTGATATCTATAACTCCCAATGGATGGCTCCTACTGAGTTAAGAGAGTTGAAGATCCAAATTTAGGAGTTTCTCGACAAGGGTTTCATACGACTTAGTGTATACCTTTAGGGCACTCTAGTATTGTTTGTGAAGAAAAGGGATGGCACTTTGAGATTATGCATCGACTATAGGCAGCTTAATAAGGTGACAGTGAAGAATTGTTACCGTTTACCTTGGATAGATGATTTATTTGATCAGTTGAGAGGGGCCACAGTGTTCTCGAATATTGATTTGAGATCAGGTTATCATCAGTTAGGTGTTAGAGAATCGGATGTGCCTAAGACTACTTTCAGGACTCATTATGGCCACTATGAGTTTTTGGTGATGCCATTTGGGTTGACTAATGCTCTAGTAGTGTTTATGGATTTGATGCACCGGATCTTCCATCCTTACTTGGATCAGTCCGTGGTTGTCTTCATTGATGATATTTTGGTGTACTCTCTAACTAGAGAGGATCATGATCATCACCTATGGATGGTTCTGTAGACTTTGAGAGATAAACAACTGTATGCTAAGCTCAGTAAGTGTGAGTTTTGGTTGACTGAGATTGCCTTCTTAAGACATGTTGTCTCTATAGAGGGCATTCGAGTAGATCCGAAGAAGATTGGGGTAGTGCTTTATTGGAAGCCACCTACGAATGTCACAGAGATCCACAATATCTTAGGTTTGGCTGAATATTACAGGAGGTTTTTCAAGGGGTTTTCTCTTATTGTAGCCTCTTTGACTAGAATTCTTCATAAGGATGTCCGCTTTGAGTAGACTGATAAATGCTAGAGTAGTTTTGAGAGGCTTAAGGCGATGCTTGCTAAGGCTCCAGTTTTGACAAAGCCAGCTCGAGGTAGACCGTTTGATGTTTATAACGATGCTTCATATAATGGTTTAGGTTGTGTACTTATGTAGGAGGGCAAGGTGGTTGCTTATGCTTCTCGACAGCTTAAGCCACATGGGAAGAACTACCCTACCCATGATTTGGAGTTAGCAGCTATTGTCTTCGCAATTGAAGATTTGGAGGCATTACCTGTATGGTGAGAGATGTCATTTATATACTGACCATAAGAGCTTAACTTGAGGTGGCGTAGATGGTTAAAGCTACTTAAGGATTATGATTTCACTATATATTAACACCCAAATAAAGCTAATGTAGTTGAGATGCACTCAGCAGGAAGTCTTTAGTTGCCCTTCGTGCTATGAATGTTCAATTATCAGTGGCTAGAGATGGTGCCCTTGTAACAGAGCTTAGAGTGAGACCTAGCCTACTTCAGTAGATTGGAGATGCATAGTAGGGTGACTAGACCATTGCCTTCTAGAAAGGTCTGGTTAGAGAGGGTAAGAAGAAGAGGTTTGAGACACTGCTTATGCTTTGGGGATAGGATCTATGTGCCTAAGATCTCGGATTTGAGGAGTATCTTAGAGTAGGCTCATAGTAGCCCATATTCTATGCATCTAGGCAGTATAAGATGTATCAAGATCTAAGGGTACAGATTTGATGGCCAACTATGAAGATGAACATTGCGGATTTTGTATTGAGATGCTTGACCTATTAGCAGGTTAAGGTAGAGCATCAGGTTCCATCGGGCTTGCTACACCTTATCTCTATTCCAGAGTGAAAATGGGATAGGATCATCATGCATTTTGTGGTTGGTTTGCCTACTACACCTAGTAAGAAAGATGCTATTTGGGTCATAGTAGACAGATTGACTAAATTAGCACCATTGCAGCATCACCGGGCCTTCGCTGGAGCACTCATGGAGGTGACGTGCGTCCAGGTGTGTTGAACTCAGCACCACCGCCCACGGCTCAACAGCTTCTAGTCCGGCAATGGCAACAATAGAACAATTCTCTGTTCTTCAACAAATGAATTTCCAATTTCTTTTATTTCATTAAATTTAATTTAATCAAAAATAAGATTTTGAAAAACTTGTAAAACACCATATTTAATTTAGTCCAATATCGAATCTCAGCAAATGAAGTATTCAAAATTAATCCCAATAATTAACATATTATTTTTACACCTTAAATGTTTAAATGATGGCTCTGATACCATTATTGGGTTTAAATATCAAATATGCGCAGTGAAATAATATAATTAGAATAATTAATTATACCAACAGGGATCCGTTTAAACAAATAAAGCAATAAAATTTGTTTAGAAGAACACCTTTTTTTTTTTTTTTTTTTTTTTTTTTTTGGGGATTGTTGTTCAACTTCGGTCTATAGGGCTAGGTTGTTGCAAACCACAAGTCGTCCAAACGTCTGGCTTCTAGTAGTATCCACATGAATGGACAATTTAAAAACTTTAAAACTACTTTTAGGGGATTGAGAGATTGAGCATATTATGGTGCTAGCTATCGCAGGATCTCTATTTTTGTTTTGTAGCTATGAGCAACAACTCTTGTGTTCCACATTCTGTTAGACAAGTCTATACTATTTCTTAAACCATATATAGGAAAACCCTATGTTACAAATAAATTAATTATAATTATTTAAACCTTTTAAATAAATAAATTATAACTAAATATATATGTACCTATTTATTTATTTAAATAATTTAAATAAATAAATCATAATACATATATTAATAGGATTCTTAATTTAATCAATTACATTTATTTATTTAACTATTTAAATAAATAAATCATAACTAAAATATTAGATTTATTTAATATAAATTTTATCTTAATAAATTTTAGACATAAATCAATTAAGTCAATACTTAATAATCCAGGTAAAATTGTAATTAAATATGAATTATAATTTTATCCTTAACTCCACAAATTTTATTTGTAATCAAGTCATACTTGATTCAATTTCTCGTTTTCACTTTCTTATATCCATTCTTATGTTTGTGACCTTCTAGGTTCCAAATATGTTAGCAACAAATATTAACTAATTAATATTTGAAGTTCAAGTACATTGTCTAGCAACATGTCAAGACTACCCAAATATCTAAAAAGTCAAAGTGGTTTGACTTAACCTTTCAGTGCATGATCTATCAGTGTAATTCATATCCCTTCATCATTAATGTTCTGATTTAGTAATTAAGCATGGAGTGTGTTTGCTTTACTAAATCATGTTAGTTCTCCTAACCTTAGCCATTGATCAATTGAATGAAATTTCAAATCTCATTTGCTAATTTCATTCCACCTTGTGCAAGGATTTCTTAATCAATACTAGTAGAGAACATTAGAACATTTTTCCTAATGTACCTAGGGTTATGAATCCTCTTTTAATTACACAAGTATCTACATACAGTTCCTACTATGTCCAATTAATCGTTACTCATTATTCATATAATGAATAATGTGAATAAAGAATCAAAACATACTCATCCCTATATAAGATAGCTTAGTAATCTCAAGTCAAAGGATCATTTACACAACCATCGCTTAAGTATTCTATAGACACAGGTAACTCTCCATATGGGGAATTCTCATGTAGGTCAATTCAGTGGAGTTATTTAAATTACAAGCACCTACATATTAGTTCTAGATATCACATATATCTTAGCTTATGAGAACAGCTGCTTCCCTAAGGAAAGAACATAATATGTACGAGTCTCAACAACTCTAATCATTGTCTAATAATAAGGAGAACATTGACCATAAATATTTAGAGACATTGCTTTAATGCAAATATAAAACTCATAATTATAACTACATTATAATTTATTTTGCAAAGCAATATTGTCTCATGGACTTTATCTTTTATCAAGATTCAATCTATAGAATATAAAAGATAAATAAATGTCTTTTATTAATAATCAAATATTTATTACATGAAATATTATATCCGAAATATAACCAATCAAATTGGCTATAGGGCATATAACTAATACCTATATGCTAAGCTCAGTAGCTGCGAGTTTTGGTTGACTGAGATTGCGTTCTTAGAACATGTTGTCTCTGCAGAGGGCATTCGAGTAGATCTGAAGAAGATTGAGGCAATGCTTGATTAGAAGCCACCTAAGAATGTCGTAGAGATCCACAGTTTCTTAGGTTTGGCTGCATATTACAAGAGGTTTGTCAACGGGTTTTCTCTTATTGTAGCCCCTTTGACTAGACTTCTTCGTAAGGATGTTTGATTTGAGTGGACTGATGGATGCTGGAGTAGTTTTCAAAGGCTTAAGGCCATGCTTACTAAGGCTCCAGTTTTGACATAGCTAGCTCCAGGTAGAGATGTTTACAACAATGCTTCACATAATGGTTTGGGTTGTGTACTTGTACAGGAGGGAAAGGTAGTTGCTTGTGCTTCTCGACAGCTTAAGCCACATGAGAAGAACTACCCTATGTTAGTTATATGTCCTATAGCCAATTTGATTGGTTATATTTTGGGATATAATATTTCATGTGATAAATATTTGATTATTAATAAAAGGCATTTATTTATCTTTTATATTCTATCGATTGAATCTTGGTAAAAGATAAAGTCCATGAGACAATATTGCTTTGCAAAATAAATTATAATGTGGTTATAATTATGAGTTTTATATTTACATTAAAGCAATGTCTCTAAATATTCCTGGTCGAGGTTCTCCTCATTATTGGACGATGATTAGAGCTGTTGAGACTAGTACATATTAAGTTCTTTCCTTAGGAGAGCAGCTGTTCTCATATGCTGAGATATGTGTGATATCTAGAATTAATATGTAGGTGCTTATTATATAAACAAGTTCACTGAATTGACCCGCATGAGAATTTCATATGGAGAGTTACTTGTGTCTATGGAATACTCAAGTGATGGTTGTGCAAGTGATCCTTTGACTTGAGATTACTAAGCTGTCTTATATAGGGATGACTAGATTTTGATTCTTTGTTCACATTATTCATTATATGAATAATAAGCAATGATTAATTGGGCAAAGTAGGAACTGTATGGAGATACTTGTGTAATCAAGAGAGGATTCATCACCTTAGGTAAATTAGGGAAAATGTTCTAATTGTTCTATACTAGTATTGATTATGAAATCCTTGCACAAGGTGGAATGAAATTAGCAAATGAGATTTGAAATTTCATTCAATTGATAATGGCTAAGGTTAAGAGAACTAACACGATTTAGTAAAGCAGACACACTCCATTCCTAATTACACTGATAAATCATGCACTGAAAGGTTAAGTCAAACCACTTTGACTTTCTAGATATTTGGGTAGTCTTGACATGTTGCTAGACAATGTACTTGACTTTCAAATATTAATTAGTTAATATTTGTTGCCAACATATTTGGAACCTAGAAGGTCACACACATAAGAATGGATATGAGAAAGTGAAAACGAGAAATCGAATCAAGTATGACTTGATTACAAATGAGTTTTGTGGAGTTAAAGATAAAATTGTAATTTATATTTTATTACAATTTTATCTAGATTATAAAGTATTGACTTAATTAAAAGTCTAAAATTTATTAAGATAAATTTTAGATTAATTAAATCTAATATTTTAACTATGATTTATTTATTTAAATAGTTAAATAAATATAATTGATTAAATTGAAAATCCCAATAATATATATATTATGATTTATTTATTTAAATTATTTAAATAAATAAATTGGCACATATATATTTAGTTATAATTTATTTATTTAAAAGGTTTAAATAAATAATTATAATTAATT
>CANUEP010108009.1:0-25828 GCA_947857235.1 Jatropha podagrica
TAATTAATCTAGTAATTAGGTTAATTAAAATTGGAGTCATTTAGGGTTTTCCTAGTTTACCCTTAAATAATTAAACAAGGTGGCGACTCTCTTACATCACGTGCATTTCTATCCATTTGTCATACGCATTTCCACATTGCGAATACGTATGGGGGTAGGGGTTCACATACGCGTTTCCTCTTATCCTTGTTGAGACACTCACATGGCTAGGGGAACATGTCCAAGATCCCACTTCGGTGATTGATCGATAGTCAATACTATACCCTTCCCTGGTGTGCTTGATACCACCTCTTCTAACTTGTAACATTATTGGCTGCAGGCTTATTTTGGAGTCTGCGCGAACTTGGAGTTGGCTGATTTGCTGACGGCTAGATTTATGCTAGAATTTGGCATTTGAATGCCCCTATTATGCTTTCTGATGAAATGTGCTAGGCAAGTGCAATTATATGAATGTATGTACTTGTGAATGAATCATTAAATTACTTGAGATGTTTGATATATTTCCTGTTATTCCATTTCATCAAGGTAAATTCACGACATTTGCATATTAACATGAACTCAACATGATGCGCTTTGAAGTTAATGAGAACACAAAAGGTGAATTTATTGATGGGCTTGGCTATAATGTTTTGAGTTACACATAGAATTTCTTTAGCCTATCCACGCTAATCGGCCTGCTGGACTTATTGCCTTCCATATCTGATAACCCCACTATGCCTCTGGAAAAGATCTTCTTGATCAAGAGAGGGCTCTATCAATTTGGGCTCAAACTTCTCGCTTGGATTGCAAGCATTTGACCTCATCTATTGCAGAATCTAACTTCCTAACTTCATCAGTTTCATTCTGACTCTCTTTTTGAAGTGTCTGGCAGTCTTCCTCTTAAAAGGTTGGTGCATGAACTGACAGTTAAGTCTTCGCCATTTAGGAATGCTGCTAGCTTTTGATAATGCTTCTTTCGTCCATTGACATTCCAGAATTATGTATCCCATCACTATGGGCAAGGTTTGTACTTCTGTTTCAGCAGGTGATATGGTTTCTTAACCTATGTATCAATAAGTAAAGGGTTGTTCCATTCACAGATTTGATTGTGGTTCAATATCTCATGTAGCAATCTAACTGCTCAAACAGAAGGATTCTCAACAGCTTTTGTTAAAATCTTTTCTTTCTCTTATTTTCTTTTCCTTTTTTCTTTTCTTCTTTTTCTTCTCTTTTTCTTTCTATTTTTCTCCTCTTCTTTTTTTCTTATTTTTCTTTTCCTTTCCTTTTCTTTATTTTTTTGCTGACATTTCTTTTGCTTACAGTTTTTGCTGCCTTGTATTTTGACAATAACATTTTCTCATCTAATAGAGGCTGAACTAGTCACTTGTCACCACAAGATGAGGGATCTTAAACCTGCAAAAGTGAACTCAGTTGCCTACTTGGCATTGAAGAACAACCCATCGTCACCAGTTCCCATCGGAGGAATCTGATCTCTCTTTATTAACAACCAAAAGAATCTTGACATAGATTTTTCTTTGCTCGTGCGGACACTTCACACCCCTATGCAGATCAATTCCAAAATATTCTCAGCTTCCTTCATCGATACACCTCTTGCCAAAACATTGCTTGACATTTTCTTGTACAACTGCCTGTGCAAGATTTAGGAACTGAAATGTCAAGCATTGTAAGGCTCATTTTCCATCTCTAGTAGCTGATTCAGGATGCATTATTTTGGCATTCACTGCTGGATATTAAAGAATTGCATTTGATCATCCACCATTGATTCTTGGGTGGGAGATCTACAATCTTCATAGATATCTGCCTTGCCCATTTTTCTTGGTGACTTGAAATGAAGTTAGCTAGCTAATTGAAATAAAGAGCTGCTTTCTGATGTCCAACAGCAATCTGTTCGCCACTTCCTCTAGCATGTTTTGTTCTCAATCTTTTTCTATCACATTGGCTTACCCAATATACCAAGGCATTGCCCCTTGAGCCATGTACCTATCTATTCCTAACTAAACTCCATACAGAAGCTTTTACTTTATCTATGGATAGACTTCAAAATTTCATGTTCAACTCTCACATTAGGCTGAGCCCAATTAACAAGTTCCAGAGATTTTCTCTTGTGTTTATATTAAAATTGTGCATGTATGATGAATTAATACCAAATATGGACATGTGTTTATCTACTAGATGAATGCATATAACAAGAGAAATATCAAAATGCAAGCACAATCAAAATTCATTACATTGCATTTTAACAGTTCATCACAAACAAATTCAATAACAGGAACATGTGTTAGTAGAGTCTTTACCTTTTCCATGTGTAGGTCCTTACTACTTAGTAGGGTCCTCTTAGACCTGAGTAGCGCATCCCTCTTCTTTTCCCCTTTTTCCACCTCAAATTCAAGCAGCATCTCATCAGGAATCTTTCCCGCCTTGACCATGTATAAATTCTTAGAGGGTGGCTCGTCTTCGAAACTATGAGGTGCATTGGTCCTCCTGCTAGTCCTTGACAATTCAAGATCAATCACCTTACCGTCGTCTATTAGATTTTGTATCTCATGCCTTAAGCGAAAGCAATTATCTGTGGCATGGCCTCTGCACTGATGGAAGTGACAATAGGCATTCTGATCAAGCTTTTTTGGTAGAACCTTTGGAGGGGATTATGGTGTAAGCGAGTGTAACAAACTTGCTGAATTAACTTTCTCAAAGACTACAGAGAGAGGAATACCGAAGCTGGAGAATCTCCTCAGAGATTTGGCAAACCTTGGACCTAGAGTGGCACTTGCAATATTATTGTCAGGGCCTAGAGCATTGGTTGACCAGCTAGGCACTTGGAATCTGAATCTGTTAGAACTTTCAGCATGATCCCTATTCTTCTCTATCTCATGTACTCCTAAGAACTCAAATGACGACATACCATGCATTCTTTCGAGTCTTTTTGGGATGACTGACTTGGGTCCCATCTTCTCGACACATGTCTCATGATATTCCATCTCTTGCAACCTGTTATCAATACATTTTTCTTTTCTAAGCTCATCTCTTATCACCACTTTGTCTTTTCCCTTATCAAACATCATAAAATTTTTTAGGCTAGCCTCTACCACTTTCTTAATTACCTTCTCCAACTAGGCGATGGGAATACTTGACTCAGCCATCTTATCACTGGGAGTAGAGTATGAAATTGACAAATCTTTTAATTGAACCGCTGTCTATCCTTAAACAACTGCCTGACCTCAACCGACTGTCTGCCTTCGGTGCTTTTTCTTATTGCAGCATTATCTTGGCTGTATGAAATGGAGGTTAGCCACAACACGTAATGCATGTATGTATGTATGCGTGCATATTTATGGAATGACACATGAAAAAATGATCACACAACACAATATCATGAAATGGAACCAAGGCATGACTGAATACCCCTATATGGCTGTAAAAAAATGAGTTAAGTCATGTATGAGTGCAACACAATACAAGTATAGCAAGTATATACAAACAAAGGGGACGAGAGTTAGGAAATGCATGTCCTCCACCCTTATAATTCCCGCACATGATTCATGGTATATAGTCTCTTCTGTTCCTACGACATTTGGGCTAGATCCATAAACCAACATGGGCTTTTGGACCTGATGTCTCTCACATTTATTTAATGAATGTATCAAATAAATATTATTACGATATATCCTAAGAGGAAAGAACTATGGTCTACTACATGAGCTTAGGCCGGGTATGCATAGTCTCAGGTTCCATAAGTGAGAATTGGTTGTTTCCTTCCATTTACTTTAGGTCTAAGTAAAAGGTGATAAAGGATTGTGCCAACTCTTTTGATATACCAAATGGTACTTGACTTATAGGTGGTGTATATTAGTGGTGAATCTCAACAGTTGAATAAAGTGAGGAGATCACATCCCCCAATATCACCAAAGGTTGTTGGGTGGAAATAAGATTAAGAAGAGATTAAATGCATGAATGAAATTTATAATTGTATAAATCTAAATACAATTTAAATTAATAACACAATTGATAAACATGAATATTTGGACCACTGTTGGAGTTAACTCTCTACTAATCCCCAGCGAAGTTGTCAGGCTGAGAATGACGTGGTTTTCACACGCGTCTCATGGCTTTCTCGAGAGTTTCTCAAATAAACTGAATTAAGCGAGCTTGATTCATTTTAGTTTAGAAAAATTTATTTCATCCAATTTTATTTTAATCCTCAGAAAGGATTTCTTTGCTTTGGTAAGGTTTTGAAAATTATTTGGAGTCGCTACCCTATTTTACTAAATTAGAGAAAAATATCTCGAATTAATTAATTCTTTAAAACTAATTAATCTGGTTTTAACCAAAGTGGATTCGGGAGTTAGGTACAGAAATGGGAAGGTATTAGGCACCCATTCTGCTCGGTCTAAAACTAGCCTCCTAATTGTCCATATATTTGTATATTAATTGCGGTATTAAATTAAATTGAGATGTAAAAACATTTGATATAATTTTGAAAACAATGTCATACATACATATCATCACAAATAATTAAATCATCCACAAGAAAGAGGGGAAGGAGAAAAGATAACAATCCTTTCTGTTAAAGTACAATCCACCCATCTATCTCCTTACATATTCCGATTTCCCATTTAATAAATACAAATCAATGGAAAAAAATTATTACAATCCATATGAATAAATTACATTAAACTCAGAATATTCCAACAAATAAAACAACAAATTATATCCAATACAAACATTCAAACAACATGATTAATGCAACAATTAATTGAAAATCACCAAAACACAAATATTAGTCCAACAAATGATAAATAATCATAAAATAAACGATAACTAATAAAAATTATATCTGACAGAATGTAAATTAATGTTAGAGATGTTAGAGTTGTTAGTTAGTTAGATGAATAATATTATATATATATATTATAAAACAATAAATAAATGTGCAAAAAATAAATGCTAGAAAATAAAATATAACAATTTTAATATTATTTCAAGCTCATGATGACAATGTTCATCTTGTCATATGAACAAAATTCACAAATCCCAGCAAGAAATAAGATTAAAATTTTTAACATACTCATCTAAATCAAACATGGGTTTTCGACTCTTAGGCCTTAATCAACTTTGATCTCAGAATCTAAGCACGATTTGAAATTTTTATGTTGTTTCTCTTTTGGAACTTAGAGACTAACACCACTGGAAGTGAATCAAGTCCCCTTCCAAGGTAAAAGAAGCTTCTAATCACCAGAAGATCGAAGGCAGAAGCGGTTCGACAGTAAACTGGGCATTTCTAAGTGCTGAGGATGGCATGGCTTTCGTGTGCGTCTCATCGTTTTCTCAAGAGTGTCTCAAGTAAACTGAATTAAACGGGCTTGATTAATTTTAATTTAGAAAAATCATATTGTCCAATCCCATTTTTATCCTTAGAGAAGTGTTTTCTTATTTTGGTACGATTTTGAAAAATGCTTGGAGTCGCCACCCTATTTTACTAAATTAGGAAAAATTCTTGAATTAATTAATTCATTAGAATTAATTAATCTAACTTTAACCAGATGAGTTCAGGATTTGTGTATGGAAATGGGAAGGTGTTAGGCACCTATTTCGCCCGATCTAAAATCGACCTCCTAGTTGTCCGAATATTTATTATTTATTATTTATTAATTGTGGTATTAATTTAACTTGTGGTGTAAAAATAATTTTATACAATTTTTAAAAATAATGTCAATCATGCAAATTATCAAAATTAAATCATACAACAAGCATTAAAATTAAACATCCATAAGAATAAGGGGAAGGAGAAAAGACTACAAACCATCTCCTATTAAAATACATTCTACCCATTTATCCCATTACATATTCCCATTATCTCTCTAATTAATACAAATTAATAAAAATAAAATTATTACAGTCCATACGAATAAATACAACATTAAACTCAAAAATTACAACCAACATATTCAATAAATACAACACTTTCACATATTCAAACAATATGATAAATGCAAGAATTAATCAAAATCATCAAAACACAAATCTGAGTCCAAAACTAAAATAAAATACTCATATTAAATAATAAATAATAAAGTGACAAAAATAAAATTAATGTTAGAAATGTTAGAATTGTTAGTGAGTTGGATAAATAATATATATTTATATTATAGGACAGTAATTAAATATTCATAAGTAAATAATTGCAAAAATTAAAAATATAACAAGTTTAATATTGTTTCAAGCTCTTGATCACAATGTTCATCTTTTTAGATGAACAAAATTCACAAATCCCAGCAAGAAATAATATTAAAATCATTAACGTACTCATTAGGATCGAACGTGGATTTTTGACCCTTAAGCCTTAACCCTCTTCGATCTCAGAATCTAGGCACGATTTGAAGTATTTATGTTATTTCTCTCCTAGAACTTACAGATTAACACCACTTAAAGTGAATCAAGTCCCCTTCCAAGGTAAACGAAGCCTGTAATCACTAGAAGATCGAAGACAGAAGCAAAAGAATAGCAATCTGCTAGTTTCTAGGCTCAAGTGCAGTGAGCTAGATGCAAGTGGAGTGAGCCACTTGCATGTGCCATGCGCCACTTCCATTTGCCCTACGCCACTTGCTTGTAGCTTGTGCCACTTGCGAGTCGCCCACGCCAAGTCGGCCCAAAAAGCTGTAGATTCCTGCGAAACTGAGTTTTTATGCGTTACTCTTGTAAAAACTCAGTTTCTTATAGTTATGAGATCGAAAATAAATTGAAAATCAATGGAGAATGAATTTTAGACTCTCAGTTACCTTATTCTAAAGGAAAATTGAAGATTTTCTTGAAGGTTGATGAAGAACACCTCAAGAACACTTGACCTTCGTTGATGATCTGAGCTTGTGTTTGATTGCATTTCTGGAAGTGTTTGTACCCCAAAACTCACTGACTATGTGTTGACAACACTTCTAAACCCACAAACTCAAAAAAACCCTAAGATTTTTGTGAAGAAATGGAGTTTTGATTGTGTTTTTTATTTGATTTTTGTGTTTAATCTTATGTTTTTGTGTTTTTTGTTGTTGTTTTTCTCTCAAACTCACAATTGCTAAACCTCAAAAATGCCAACCCCCAAACCCTAGAATTAGAGATGAATTTATAGGCAAATGAGTGTTATAGCACTATTCATTGCTCATGTGCCATGTGGGCCCCACAAACGAGTCGGTTTTTGATTTTTCACGGAATCATTTTAAATGGTACGTGTATTAACATAAGTCATGAAAATTTATCTCATGTGCACACGAGACTTGTTTTCAGACCCTATTTCGGCACGAACCCCGAAAATATAAAAATGGTCCAATGGATTCAATTTCTTAACCTAGGATTACTAGTTCAAGAATCGAGTTAATTGGACATTCCAAACTCATTCTACCATGAGAAATGTCATCACCACTGATGGGCCCCCTAAGGATCACTAATGGGCCCCACAAGTGGGCCCCACTAGCAAATCGACATGATTTTTATGAAATTGGTCTAGGTGGTGCACAGAGTGCCATAAGACCTCGGGGCACATCCCGAGGGAACCTGAGACGCGCTTTGGGTCCTGTTTTGCTAAAAAAATGAAAAAGGTGCTAAGGGTTATGTTTTCTAGACTCGGATCATTGCTTCGGGATCAAGTTCTTATGGTGCTTCACCCTCTTCCTTAGCATTACAAATTATCATCATTGAGCCTATTTTTGGGCAAGATTTTATCAAAATGTGAAGTAGACGCGTAAGTAGTGAAGTACTTACCTAGTTTGCATCCTTTGGATGACTTGAATGTTGTACACCTGAAATACAATACTAAGTGATTTGTGTCAGATGATGGTCTAAATAAAGTGCAGTGTGCCAAAAGGCGGTGTAAATTCTGGAATGTTCCCCGTGGGGAGGTTGTCTTTTTTCAATGGTCGGTTGTCCTTTTTGGGCAGTGCGATGCGCCAAACAGCGGCGTAAAATTTTAAAATGCTCCCCGTAGGGAGGTTGTCCTTTTTGGATGGTGCAATGCGCCAAAAAATGGCATAAATTTTTAAAATAATCACTGTGGGGAGGTTGTCCTTTTTGGACAGTGCCTCAATTAGAGGACTTCATTGCCTCAGTTAGAGGACTTGATTTGAAAATCCTCGATTTTCGAGGCAGCTGAGTTAGAGAACTTGATTTGAAAATCCTCTATTGTTTTAGGTGCCTTAGTTAGAGGAATTGATTGCCTCAGTTAAACTACTTGATTTGAAAATCCTTAGTTTTTGAGGTGCCTCAGTCAGAGGACTTGATTGATTTATTTTGACCAGTCTTAATGGACTTACAGAGCGCCTCTTTAAGCCGACTTTATTAATCGGCCCAAGGGAACTTACAGTGCGACTCTTGGAGCAGACTTCATTGACCTGCCTAGGGGACTTACGGTGCGACTCTTCGAGCCAACTTTATTGACTTGCCTAGGGGGATTTACAGTGCGACTCTTCGACTCGACTTTGTTGACCAGCCCACGGGGACTTACGGTGCGACTCTTCAAGCCGACTTTGTTGATTTGCCCATGAGGAGTTATGGTGCATCTCTTCGAGCTGACTTTGTTAACCTACCCAAGGGGACTTATTGACTTAATTGAATTAAACGATGTGCGACTGTGTATTGAACACATGTGTCTGAATTGAAATAAAGTTTGAGAAAACTTACTTGGCGGCTGAGGGATTCCATCTATGGCCAGCGGTGATGCTTCTACTTTATCGATGAGTCGGGGCTTTATTTCTCGATTATTTTTGTGGTCATTGCCTATGAGGTAATTGTTCATATTCTATCATCAGGAGAGGCTAATTTACTCAGTGCCTGCTATGTTTGCCATGGGGAGGTAGTTCGATTTGTACCTCTAGAGTTGATTTTGGAGCTTCTATTAACGTGCTCCGCCCCTTTTCATTGTTGGAGATTTTTCTTGTGGGGCTTGCCCCAGTTCATTCTTCTGATTTTTATTTGTGGCTTCGCTTCCATTCTTAACTTCTTTATTTAGTGGGCCTTGCCCCAGTTTTATTCTTCTTACTATGCCTTATTGTGGGCTTACCCTAGTTACTTTTGATTGATGCTCTGACTTCTTCTTATTGTGGGGTTTGCTATAGTTTATTGTTCTATAGCCTTCTTATCGTTGGTCTTTGCTCGAGTTTGTTCTGATTTATTATTTTTGTCGCGGGCTTTACCCCAATTTATTCTTCAACTGTTGCTCATTTTGGAGCTTACTCTAGCTTGCTCTAAATGGCTTTTTATTGTAGGCTTTGCCTCAGTTTGTTCTTCCATCTCTTGTTATTATGGGCTTGCCCTTGTTTGTTTTGAATTGCCTTTTGTTGATGGGCTTTGCCCCAGTTTATTCTTTAATTGTTGCTCTGAATTGGAGCTTGCT
The DNA here is from genome assembly GCA_947857235.1 of Jatropha podagrica. Lineage (NCBI taxonomy): Eukaryota > Viridiplantae > Streptophyta > Magnoliopsida > Malpighiales > Euphorbiaceae > Jatropha > Jatropha podagrica. The sequence goes on from CANUEP010108009.1 coordinate 9,377, forward strand.
CTTAATGGCTCTTCTTTGTGTGGGCTTTGCCCCAGCTTGTTTTTCCATTTCTCATTGTTGTGGATGTCGTTTTGGGCTCACCCTAGCTTACTCTGCATTGCCTTTAGTTGGTGGGCTTTGCCCCAGTTTAGTCTGCAAATGTTGCTTGTCTTAGGCCGAATCCCCAATGATTTTGAAATGCTTCTTGTGGTGAGCTTTGATCCCACTTTATCCTTTGGGATTGAGAGTAGAGTAATGTATGCCTGTCATCTTCCCTTTATTCATGGAAAGGAATTTGAGAGCTGAACCAATTATAAACGGCAGTGATGCCAACTGCGCGCATCAAGGTTCTTGGTCGAGCATGCGACTGCAAACATAAAAAACATAAAAATATGCAATGCATATATCTTGTATGCATGAAATGCATTTATCTATGCCTATGCATGTGTTGCAGAGAATTGGCATGGAGCCTTCCATTAATCGCAGTCAAGGGGAGTCATGAGGTGGGTGTGTCGGTTGAGGTGTCAAGCGCTGACATCTGATGAATGAAGATGCCGAAGAAACCAGTGGCAAGGAGTTAAGGGAGTCTGATGTTATAAGGACATAAAGCCTAATGTTCCTTGAGATTGATTGTCACAGTCTTCCATTTTGCTTTTATACTGTAAGTCAAGTTTATGGAATATCCTTGTAAAGAGATCATGGTCTTTTCATGTCATGATTGATATTATTGCATTAACATCTTTATAGTAAATTATTGCATTGTTTGAAGAATATCATGAGTGAGTTGGTGGCCCACTAAAGCTAAAGTGTTAGCCAACCATCATGTTGTCTTCTTATTCTCTTGCTATAAAGACCCATGATATATTCATTTTGCTTCACAACCTTTACTCTCTTAGCAAAATTCCCAAACTTCCCATTCTCTCATTTTCCATGGATCGATCCTTGGCCCCTGCATTTGAAGTATTGTTTTGAAGTTTTAGCCATGATGATTGGGAGTTGCTATCCCCTTTTGAACTCATGGATGTGAGTTATTATTGAAACATTTGGATCCAGCCTGGATTGATGCAATGGCTAATCAACCACTTTGATCCTTCTGACAATTTGTTCCGCCATAACGACTTTGAGATCTATCCTCTATTTGAAAAGTTCAGCAGTATTTTGGGCAAACAGCCAAGAATTGGAGAGATCCCGGCTTTGCCTCTAGTTGAATATGGATCCTACTTCATGGGTCTTAATTGTTCCTGGCTTCTCAGCTTATGAACTCCCTGCATATGAACCTGGAGTTGACGTTGTGCCCTTGTGAACCCGGGTTAACCGTGCGATGGCCATGGATCGTGCTAGCCCATTCTAGCCTTCACTTATATGTTTTTGTGTTCTCAGTCAATACTTGTTACTCGGCGGTGTTGACGAATATGGCAACCTTAGGCTGGTGCCTACAATTAAACAGATGGCTAGGCGTCGTACGTCGTTTCCTCTTATTCTGGCTAAAACACTCACCTGGCTAGGGGAACATGTCCGAGATCCCACTTTTACGATTGGTTTGATGGGAAGCCCACTTCTACTACAGGTAGATGCATTTTTCTTTTATTTTCATATTTTGTACGCTCTCACTTTTGCTTAAGCCACCCTTGCGGGTTTTCGACTTAACGAGCTTTTCTTTTCTACTCTAATTTTTGCTTAAGCCGCCCTTATGGGTTTTTGACTTAACGAGCTTTTTCTTTTGATGCTCTAATTTTTGCTTAAGTCACCCTTATGGGTTTTTGACTTAATGAGTGTTTTCTTTTCTTTTTGCTCTCTTTTTTTTTTTTTTTGGCGCATCTATAGTTGTGGGCTTTTGAGAAATTACAGGTGATGACTCCACCACTAGACCATTTAATACCCAGTTATGGACCGTGAGTTCATGTCCATTATCAATGCCGCTTGACTGGAGTGACCCTAAAAGATTGGACTGTCATACTCCAAGACCTCGCTATTGAAGGAATTAGATGGACCTATCCATGGTGGCATCTGGACATGTCACCGTCTCCTCTTACATACCTTGTTTGCCCTTGTGTGGCCTGACCATGGCAGTGGCTTGTTAGCCCAGTCGAGTAGCAGGACAATATGGTCGTTGCCAAACTATTCCTCATTACAGGAGGTTTGAAGATGGCCTTATCACCCGACGATTTTTATCTCACTTCATTTCCACTTGGCCCAGTCGCATGACTGTACCCATCCCTGCTGTGGCTGATACTTCTTCTTCTAACTTGTACCATTCTTGGCTGCAAGCTTATTCTAGAGTCGGTCCAAACTCAGAGTTAACTAATTTGATAACAACTAAGTTTCTACTGGAATTTGGCATGTAGATGCCCCTGTTCTGTTTTCTTATGAAATGTATTATAAAGGTGCAATTATGTGAATGTATGCACTTATGAATGAATCATTTTATTACTTGATATGCTTGATGTACTTCCTGCTATTTCGTTTTACCGAAGCAAATTCACAACATTTGCATATTAACTTGAACTCAGCATTATAGGCTTTAAAGTTAATAAGAACACAAAAGGTGAATTTATTAATGGGCTTAGCCATAACGTTTTAAGTTACACAGAATTTCTTCAGCCTATCCATGTTGATTAGTTTGGTGAACTTATCGCCTTCATTGTCTGACAACTTCGTGTACCTCTGGAACACATCTTTTTCGATCAAGAACAGGTTTTCCCAATTTTGGCTCAAACTTTTCCCTTGGATTACGAGTGTCTGACCCCATCTATTGTAGAATTAGATTTCCTAACTTCAACAGCTTCATTCGGATTCTCTTGTTGAAGTGTTTGGCATTCTCCCTCTTATAAAGTTGGTCCATGGATTGAGAATTAAGTCTTCGCCATTTAGGAATGCTTGCTAGCTTTTGATAATGCTTCTTCTGCCCATTAACATTTCAAAATTGTGGATCCCATCACTATGAGCAAGGATTCTACTTTCGTTTCAGCAGGTGATGTGATTTCTTAACCCATGTATCAGTAAGTAAGGGGTTGCTCCATTCGCAGATTTGGATGTGGTATAATAACTCTTCTAGCAGTCTAACGGCTGAAACAGAAGGATTCTCTACAGCTTTTGTTAAAATCTGTACCTTCTTTTATTTTCCTCTTTTTTCTTTTTCATATTTTTCTTCTATTCTTTTTTTTTTGTTTCTTTTTTTTTCTATTTTCTTTTCTTTTTTCTCTTTTTTTTTCCTCTTTTTTTTTATTTATTGGAATTTCTTCTACTGCCCCATTCTCTTCTGATTGAGGATGACTATGTTGTTTGCCGCCAGTCGATGAGGGACCTACAAAAGCAACTCAGTTGCCTACTTGTCATCAAAGAACAACCCATCGTCACCATTTTAATGGGAGAAATTTGATCACTCTTTATTAACAACCAAAAGAATCTTGACACAGGGTTTTCTTTGCTCGTGTGGACACTTCACAACTCTGTGCAGATCAATGCCAAAATATTCTCAGCTTCCTTCATCGATACACCTCTTGCTAAAACATCGCTTGATATTCTCTTAAACAACTGCCTCTGCGGGGCTTATGAACTATAATGTCAAGCATTGTATGGCTCGCTTGCCATCTTTGATAGCTGATTCAAGATGTATTATTTTGGTCATCTACCACTAGACATTAAAGAACCACAGCTGATCATCTGCCATTGATTCTTGGGTTGGAGATTTGCAATCTTCATAGATATCTGCCCTACCCGTTCCCTTTGGAGACTAGAAATGATGTTGGCTAGCTAATTGAAAGAAAGAACAGCTTTCTTAAAATCCAGTGACAATTTGTTCACCACTTCCCCTAGCATGTTCCATTTTTAATCCCTTTCTGTCATATTGGCTTACTTCCTAGGATATCGAGGCATCGGACATTAAGCTATGGACCTGTCCCTGGTACAACTCTATGAAGAAGCTTTTACTTTGTCTATGATTAGACTATGAAATTTCATGCTTAATTCTAGCCTTAGATTGGGCCCAATTAACAAATTCCAGAGATTTTCTTTTGTGGTTATATTAAAGTCAAGCATAAATGATGAATTAATGCCAAATATGCACATGTGTTTATCTACTTTATGAATGCAAATATCAAAATAAACATCAAACAAGCAAGCAGAATTGAGTTCATTACATTAAACAATGTTTAATAATTCACCATAGGCAAATTCAATAGCAGAAACACGCATCAGCAGGGTCCTCTTCTCCCTCACTGCATCTATTTTCTTTTTAGCATTTTCCTTTTTTTGTACCTTAGTAACATATCCCTCCACTTGGTCCTTTTCTTTTCTCCTTCTTCCACCTCAAATTCAACCAGCACCTCCTCGGGAGTCTTTCCAGACTCGACCATGTATAATTTTTGCAAAGATGGCTTGTTTCTAAAATTAGGAATTGAATTAGTTATCCTAATAGGTTTTGATTCTTCTGGATCAACAATCTTACTACTATCAATCAAATCCTGGATCTCATGTTTCAATTGAAAACACTTATTGGTAGTGCGACCCTTAGTTTGCTGAAAATGGCAATATGAACTATCGTGAAAATTCTTCGGCAAAGGAAATGGAAGAGGCCTTGGGGTGAGCGATTCTAACAACCTTGCTACTGTAACTTTTTCAAATATATGGGAAAGAGGGATACCAAAGTTGGGAAACCTTCTCTGTAGCAAACTGGTGGCTTCCAAATCAAGAGCAGCCGTTGTGATAACCTTATTGCCATTCAGTTCTTTATTTGACTAACTAGGCCCTTGAAATCCAAAATTGTTGAAGTTTTCAATATGATTCCCATACTTCTCGTCCTCTCTGATTTTATCTTCAATGGCTGTTCCCATTTCGTAGACTTGTGACAACTCGGATAGAGGCGTGTAGTACACTCATGGAATATCGGCAAGGTCCCCTTGATAAAGATCCTGATTTGCTCTTTGGTATCTGGCCTGTTCTTCATTTGAGTGACCTTGGCTCTCCATCTAGCCATGTAATCTGTGAAGGATTCATCATGCTTCTATATAATTGCTTTAAGGTCCCTCAGATTGATGCCTATTTGAAGATTATAGGCATACTCCCTGAGGAATATGTTAGACAATTCGCTCCAATCTCTCCTAAATTTCCTATCTAGATTATAGTACCATATTTGAGCAGATCTAATTAAAGACATTGGGAACATTTTCAGAATTTTCTTTGGTGGCAATCTTGCCAATTCCATGAAAGACTTGTATTGCAAGAGGTGTACCTTCGGGTCACTAGTCCCATCATACTTTGCTACTTTCGACATCTTGTAAGCGACTGGAGTCGTCTGCCTTAGTTCAAGTTCTTCATCCTCATCATCATCCAAATTTGAATGTTGAACCATGCCTTGGAACCTCATGAAAGCATGTAGTTTTTCAAGCTTCTTATCAAGCTTTGGAGTTTTTCTAAAACAACCGGCTTGAGTTCAGTCTGCCTAGTAGATATCTTCATAAAAAACTCTTCATCTTGCCAAGTTTGTTGAACTTGTTCTTCTTTCATGGGTTCATTGTCGGCTTCTTCAGCATCTTCAACGACCACCTTCTCTTTTTCCTTATCAGATCTTGTGAGTTCTTCAAGGTTGCCTGGCACCGTTCCCTCAATCATCTTTTTTGCTTCTGCAATGGGAAAATTAGATTCCACCATTTTATCTGAAGGAATAAAATCTGGAACTGACAAATCTACTTGAGCAGGACAACAACCAATCTCAAAGTGGGAGTCTAATGAACTGGAAGAGATCACAATAGGGTGATCAAAAGGCGTTGAAGATTTTTCAATTCTAATAGAGCGATTTTCTTACCTCAACCAATTGCCTGCTTTCATTGCTTTCATTTTGTGAGGTCCTATCGTGACTTCATGACATGGAGGTTAGTCACATGATGTGATGCATATACGCATGTAGGTATGCATGTTTATGAAATGGCATACAAAAATATGATCATACAACACAATATCATGGAATGCAACTAATGCCGTATTCTGTCATTATTTGGTGGTGATTGTTCAAAATATATATTGGAGAAGGATTCTTGAGAATCTACATGAATCGAAATGGACTCTCCATTCTCGATTCGTTTTGATTCAAGTATTTCTCTTCAATCTTTCTCTTTTAATACTTCGAAAAATCAAACCAAGGCATGATAAAATACCCTATACGGCTGCCAGAAAACAAGTTAAGTGATGCATGGATGCAACACAACACAAGCATAGCAAGTATATACATACAAAGGGGACGGGAGTAAGGAAATGCATGACCTCCACCCTTATAGCTTCCATACACGATTCATGGTATATAGTCTTTTCTGTTCCTAGGAGATTTGCGCTAGACCCATAAACCAACGTGGGGTTTTGGACCTGATGCCTCTCACATTTAGTTGATGAATGCATCAAACAAATATTATTACGGTGTATCCTAAGAGCGAGGAACTATGGTCCACTATATGAGCTTAGGCCGGGTATGCATAGTTTTGGGTGCGATAAGTAAGAGTTGATTGTTTCCTCCCATTTCCTTTGGGTCTAAGTAAAAGGTGATAACGAATTGTGCCAACTCTTTTAATATACCAAATGGTACTTGACTTATGGGTGGTGTATATTAGTGGCGGATCTCAACAGTCGAGTAGGTTGAGGAGATCACATCCCCTAATATCACCGAGAGGTATCGGGTACAGTGGGATTGAGAAGAGAATAAATGAATAAATGACAATTTATAATTGCATAAATTTAAACACAATTTACACTAAAAGCACAATTGTAAATATGAATATTTGGACAACTATTAGAGTTAACTGTCTAAGCATCCCAAGTAGAGTCGCCAGGCTGAGGACGACGTGGCTTTCACGCGTCTCATGGTTTTCTCGAGAGTGTTTCAGGTAAACCGAATTAAACGAGCTCAGTTTAAATTAATTTAGAAAAATTATTTTGTCAAATCCCATTTTTATCCTTAGAGAAGTGCTTCCTTATTTTGGTATGGTTTTAAAAAATATTTGGAGTTGCCATCCTATTTTACTAAATTAGGGAAAATTCTAAAATTAAATAATTCATTGGAATTAATTAATCAGGATTTAACCAGATGAGTTTGAGAGTTGGGTACGGAAACAGGAAGGTGTTAGACATCCATTCAGCTGGGTCTAAAACCGGCTCCTAGTTGTCCGAATATTTATTATTTATTAATTATGGTATTAATTTAACTTGTGGTGTAAAAATCATTTTATGCAATTTTGAAAATAATATCAATCATGCAAATTATCACAATTAAATCATACAACAAGCATTAAAACTAAACATCCACATGAATGAGGGGAAGGAGAAAAGATTACAAACCATCTCCTATTAAAATACATTCTACCAATTTATCCCATTACATATTCTCATTATCTCTCTAATTAATACAAATCAATAAAAATAAAATTATTACAATCCATATGAATAAATACAACATTAAACTCAAAAATTACAGCCAACATATTCAATAAATACAACACTTTCACACATTCAAACAATATGATAAATGCAAGAATTAATCAAAATCATCAAAACACAAATGTTAGTTCAAAAATAAAATAAAATACTCATATTAAACAATAAATAATAAAGTGACAGAAATAAAATTAATGTTAGAATTGCTAGTGAGTTAGATAAATAATATATAGTTTATATTATAGGACAGTAATTAAATGTTCATAAGTAAAAAATTGCAAAAATTAAAAATACAACAAGTTTAATATTGTTTCAAGCTCTTGATCATAATGTTCATCTTGTTAGATGAACAAATTCACAAATCCCAGCAAGAAATAATATTAAAATCATTAACGTACTCATCCGGATCAAACATGGATTTTTGACCCTTAGGCCTTAACCCACTTCGAACTCAGAATCTAGGTACAATTTGAAGTTTTTATGTTATTTCTCTTCTGGAACTTACAGACTAACACCACTGGAAGTGAATCAAGTCCCCTTCCAAGGTAAAAGAAGCCTGTAATCACCAGAAGATTGAAGATAGAAGCAAAAGAACAGCAATCTGCTAGTTTATGCGCTCAAGTGGCATGAGCCACTTGCATGTGGCGTGCGCCACTTACATTTTCCATGTGCCACTTGCTTGTGCCTTGTGCCGCTTGCAAGGCTCACGCCAAGTCGGCCCAGAAAGCTGCAGATTGCTGCGAAATTGAGTTTTTATGTGTTTCTCTTGTAAAAACTCAGTTTCTTACAGTTATGAGATTGAAAATAAATCAAAAATCAAAGGAGAACGAAGTTTAGACTCTCAATTACCTTATTTTGAAGGAAAATCGAAGATTTGCTTAAGGTTGATGAAGAACACCTCAAGAACACTTTATCTTCGTTGATGATCCGAGCCTGTGTTTGATTGTGCTTTTGGAAGTGTTTGTACCCTAGAACTCACTGACTATGTGTTGACAACATTTCTAAACCCACAAACTCAAAAAAACCCTAAGATTTTTGTGAACAAATGGAGTTTTAATTGTGTTTTTTATTTGATTTTGTGTTTAATCTTATGTTTTTGTGTTTTTTGTTATTGTTTTTCTATCAAACTCACAATTGCGAAACTTCAAAAAATTCCAACCCTTAAACCCTAGAATTAGAGATGAATTTATAAGCAAATGGGTGTTCTGGTGCTATTCACTACCCATGTCGCATGTGGGCCCCACTAGTAGGTCCCATCTATGGGACCCACAAATGACTTAGTTTTTCATTTTTCACGGAATCATTGTAAAAGGTACATGTATCGATGTAAGTCATGAAAATTTATCCCGTATAAACCCTAGACTCATTTTCAAACCCTATTTCGGCACGAATCCCGAAAATGTGAAAGTGGTCCAATGTATTCTGTTTCTTAACCTAGGATTACTAGTTCAAGAATCGAGTCAATTGAAAATTTTGAACTCTTTCTACCATGAGAAATGTCATCACCACTGATGGGCCCCCTAAAGATCACTAATGGACCCCACAAGTGGGCCTCACTATGGCCATTGTGCACCCTACCAACAAACCGACCTGATTTTTATGAAATTGGTTTGGATGATGCACAGCGTGTCGTAAGACCCTGGGGCGCATCCCGGGCAAACTCGAGAAGCGTTTTGGGTCCCGTTTTGCTAAAAAAATGAAAAAGGTGCTAAGGGTTGTGTTTTCTAGACTCGGATCATTGCTTCGAGATCAAGCTCTTGTGGTGTTTCACCCTCTTCCTTAACATTACAGATTTTTATCATCGAGTCTATTTTTGGGGAAAAATTGAGCATCTACAAGCCCCTAGAAAGGAGGGCGCCAGCCTTCCTCAAGGCTTCGACAGATTTTTGGGCGCCTTCGTGCCCAGAAATGCAACCCAACTTGTTGCAAAACTGAGTTTTTACGTGTTTCTCTCGTAAAAACTCAGTTTCTTAGAATTATAAGACAGAAAACAAACTAAAAATGAAAAAGGGAATGAAATTTAGAATCTTAATTACCTTATTTTGAAGAAAAATTGATTCTTTTGCTTGAAATTGATGAAGAAAACCTCAAGAACGCTTGATCTTTAAAGATGATCCAAGTTTGTGTTTGATTTCATTTTTGGAAGTGTTCGTAACCCCAAAACCCACTAACTATCCTAGAAACACTCTCTCACACAATGAAACTAAGAGAACTCTTAAGATTTCTTTGAAGAAATTAAGTTTAAATTGTGTTTTTGGCTTTGATTTTGATTTTGATTGTGTTTGTGTTCTTAATTTTCTCTTAAATCTATTATTGCTCAACCGCAAAAATGCCAACCCCCAAAACCTAGAATTAGAGATGAATTTATAGGCAAATGGGTGTTCTGGCACTATTCACTACCCATGTGGCATGTTGGCCCAATTGGTGGGTCCCATCTGTGGGCCCCACAAACGATCCTTTTTTTTTTATTTTTCACGGAATCGTTTCAAACGGTACATGTATCGACATAACTCATGAAAATTTATCCCATGTGCACCTGGGACTCGTTTTCAAACCCTATTTCGACACGAACCTCGAAAATGTGAAAATGATCCAAAAGATCCGATTTCTTATCTTAGGATGATTAGTTCAAGAATCGAATCAATCGAACGTTCCAAAATCATTCTACCATGAGAAATGCCATCACCACTGATGAGCCCCTTAAGGACCACTAATGGGCCCCACTAGGACCACCGTGGCCCACCAGTAAACCGACCTGATTTTCATGAAATTGGTCCGGGTGATGTACAGAGTGTCATAGGACATCGAGGTGCGTCTCAAGCAAACCCGAGATGCGCTTCTGGGTCCCGTTTTGCCAAAAATGTGAAAAAGGTGCTAAGGGTTGATGCTTCATCCTCTTCTTAGCAATAAAGGCTATCATCATCGAGTCTTATTTTAGGGCAAAAATTGAGCGTCTACACATAGCACCCTCTAAAGGAGCATAACTATCCACCTCCTCATCAGACAGATGCTGAGACATAACTGAATACCTACAAAGACAAACATGTTCGCATCAGAGAGAAGTTCCAAAAAACAAACTAATATGGCATGTATTTAACTTAGATCACTTATATAATTACTCCAAATCAGATAAACTCTCACACCAAATCATATATCCCAGCCAAATCTATGCTCTGATTCCACTAAATGTAACACCCATCACCCAATTCCGGAGGACCAAATGACGAATGCCATATTCGGTGCCGGAGCACAGTCTTATCTTACTTAATACTTCTAGATCATATATTAGAAGTGGCTAATTTTTCATAAGGAGGTAAGTGGTATTTATTATTATTTTTTTTACAAGGTTTAATGAAATTCCTACAAAAATTTCACAAGAATTTCCCCAAAAATCTACTTGGCACACAAAGAAAACAAATACACTTCCAATATTTATTTCTCCAAACCCCCAATACTCCAAATCAACACAATAAATCTCACAACACTTCTGAATACTTACATCAATCAGTATAGGTTCTATGATGCTATATTACCATTCATTCAAGAACTAATTGCTATTAGCTATACACTTCAAATTCACATAAAGATATTACATCTTAATTAATCACAAGTCTCATTGAATTACAAACTTAATATATACAACCTCAATCTTTTTACAATATTTATATACATTCCATAGCTATGTCTTACTACATGTCCTACCCAAGAATAGAGTTTCTTCTCTGATGCTACACCTTGATCTTCCGATAGCACCCATTACTCTAATCCTACGCGTGACAAAAATCAATACGCTGAATATATCACTCAGCGGTGCTAAATGAAATACTTGAATATATTTCTCATAAAATGCTTAGAAATAAATCATAAAATTCCAATTATATTAAAAATACTTAAAACATAATTCATATGAAAACTTAACCATAAGTTAACAAATCATAAATATATATAAAGTGTTCATTTAAAATACATTTCCATACTTCCAATTAAAATATAGCAAAAGTATTTTTAACATCTAAAACATATGTTTCATTACTTTCATTATATCTTGGGGCTCAAACATACCAGGAGAAACAATAACAGATTTGATTTTGTACCATAACATATTTGGCCTTAGGTCGCCAACCATAACAATAAAGTCATTAAATCCTACTTATACATAATAAGCGCGTCCGCTTAAAGATAAGGACTGATAATCCTAGCATATGATCATAGCTCATATCATATCATAATGGCATTAAAGTTAAGCATGCTCATATTACATAAATGAATCATATCATATCACATTTCAACCAAATACATAAGAGCCCAAATCATATTATTATTGATAAAACATCGTATTTCTTATAACTCATTTCTTAACAAAACTTTCATAACTTAAGTGTTTTACTTCAAATTATCTTAACTTACAACTTGTGAAAGTCAATCAAACCCACTTATATTTCAAACAAAAATCATACTTTCATAGTATATATGCTTATTATTCATAGTATATATGATTTTTTACTCATTCAAAACCTTCTTTAAGTCTTGATAAAATGCTTAAACACTGAATTCAAAGAAGAGGTTTTAACCATCATCAAATTGCTTATTAACAAACTCATTTAAGTTAAAATCAAGCATAGAAATCAAAGAAAACATAGTGTCCTTCACCCACAATAGGTTTGGCCACTCTCGTAAATAGAAGGGGAAATGCTTTCTTCTGAAGATAAACACAATTACTGAAAAGAAAACCTTTCAAAGACTCGTTAATCATCCAGGAAAACAAAAGCAAGAAGCAAATCAAAAAGGCCTTCCTCTTAGATGGGTTCGGCCACTCTTAGTTTGATGGGAAGGAAATGTTTTCCTTCCCTTCCAAGCATTTTATCATGCTTAGGAATCATGGAAAATCAAGTTAAAACATTCAAATACTCATTCCCCAACTCAATTCACACAGTACTCAAAATTTCATTATAAATCTAAAAATTGAAACTTGAAGAAAATGAAAGGGAAAATGAAATAATAATGCTCTAACCTTATAAACAAGCTTGAAGGAGTCTAGAAATCCTTAATCTTTGGATTTTTCCTTCCCTTTGGTAGAGGGTTCTCCAACCTCTTCAAAGGAAGAGAAATTTACATTAAAATCAAAAATTGACACAAGAAATAGATGGAGCATGATTTAATGCATTAATTATAAGTCTAAACCTTGAATTCTACTTATTAGTTCACAAACAAAAAAATCGCCACTTACTTGTTCTTGGTAGAGACTCAAATTGGTTAGCTTAAAACTTCAAATTCTTACTCCTAAGCTTGAGTCTTATTGTTTGTTTGCTATTTCAAGGCTTAAGACTTCAAATTGAGTGAAACTTAATTCATTAGAAAGCTAAGATAAAATTATACAAATGTAATGAAGGGACAATAGTCCAGATCATTTTCTAAGAGGGTGAAAGAAACCGAAGAACACAGACCAACAATCCAAACACGATTCAGCACAACCAGTTTTTGTATAAAAATCATAAGTTGAGCTATAGGTATCCAAATTCGACACAAGAGGATGATTTAGAAAGCTAAGAAGTAGAAATACAACTGTTATGAAGAACATAAGACATTATCTTGCCATCTTAGTGGCCAAAATGGACAATCAAGTTGGATATACGAGTGAGACACCATAACAGAACCATTTTTGGTATTTAAATCATATATTGAGATACAAGTATTGGAATTGAACATAAGAGGATATTTTGGAAAGCTAAGAAATAGAGCTACAACTTTCATGAAGAAGTTAGAAATGGATGGAAATCATAAAAGGGTCAAAAATGACTTACAGTCCCAAAGTTCTAAAAATTCATTCAAAAACCTAAAATTGAAAACTTAAGAAAATGAAAGGGGAAATGAGTTATTAGTGCACTAACCTCTTAGATGAGCTTAAATAAGCTTAGAAAATACTAATCCTTAGCTTTCTCTTTGCCTGTGGTGGAGGGTTCACCAATTTCTCCTTTAATGGCAACTCCAAATTCTAAGCTTAGGAACTCCAAATTTTAGCTTCTATTTCTTGTTTCTTAAGATTTAATTACTTTTCTTTTATTTAATTAGGTGGTTTAATGGAGATTTGTGGTAGAAAAATGAAAGAAATGGAGGAAGAAGAAGAGAAGAAGAAGTGGCATGGAGAATGGAGAGGAAGAAGAAAGAGAATGTGTAGATGAGGTGGTGTTTATCCTTAAGAGGCAAAGTCAAATTTGACTTCCTCATTTTATGCCAAATGAATGGCTATGATCAAATCCTAGGTAATCTCATCCAATGACTCTAAATATTCCTCAAATAATTTACTTCTAAATATTATTTAACTCCACCAATTAATTAAATTAACTTCTGAAAAATAATTCACCATTTATTCCCTTAATATACTACACTAAAAATAATATTCATTAGTTGCCGCAATTCTCCAAAAATATTCATGAAATATTCTCTACCCATCTAAATCATTCATATATGCTCCAAAAATATTAAATAACACATTAGGCATATGTAGTAATTTTTTCGGATCGAAATAATATCATGTCTCGGACTGATGGTACTATTCACAGACTGATAATCACTATTTACGACACCGAAAAATTATATTGTTACAAAAAGGGATTTGGAGACAACCAAACAGGAGGTCCGAGAATCTTTCTCTTCATTTCTCTTAAGATGGAGAGGCAAGGCTGCCTAGATACTTAATCGCCCTTCTAAATAGGGATTGAAGATGATGTGGCTTTTGCGAGCTCTCATGCTTTTCTCAAGAGTTTTCTTGAGTAAACCAAATCAAATAGGCTTGGTTCATTTTAAATTTTAAAAACTATTTTATCCAATCCCATTTTAATCCTCGAAAAGGGTTTTCTTATTTTGGTAAGATTTTGAAAATTGTTTAGAGTTGTCACCCTATTTTTCTAAATTAGAGAAAAAATTCCTCAAATTAATTAATTCATTGGAATTAATTAACCCAGTTTTAACCAGATTGGGTCCGGGAGTTGGGTATAAAAATGGGAAGGTGTTAAGCACTCATTTCGCCCGGTCTAAGTCGACCTCCTAGTTGTCCAAATATTTAGTATTTATTAATTACAGTATTAATCTAAATTGAGATGTAAAATCATTTTATGCAATTTTAAAAATAATGTCATTCAAGCATATCATTAACATTCACAACATTTATCTAGCACAAAAATTAAAACATCCATAAAGAAAGAGGGAGGAGAAAAGATTATAAACCATCTCCTAAAATACAGTCTACCCATTACCCTTACATATTCCCAATTCTTACTTAACTAATGCAAATCACCATTAGTAAAATTATTTCATACTGAATAAAATTATAACTAATCTATTACAAATCGATTAAAATGAGAATTCTTTTGAATTCTCAATCAAATTATAGAAATATTAATACAATCCCATTAAATAATAATTTATAGACCATATTTGTGACATCCCAGGTTTGGGGCACTACACCTTAGGCGAATCCCACATTGGCTACGCACAGGGTGTTCAGACTGTACATAAGAGGGGTGGTATCTGAATTGGTTAGCGCGCTTTTGGGTGGCACCCCAAGTTTGGGACACTCAAGGGACAAAGCCGTGAGGGGTAAAACCCAAAGCGGACAATACTAACCAGGGCAGGGCCATGACAATATTGAAATGAAACATATAAGCTCAAAACATTAAACATACCAAATTAACAATTAAATCACATACAAGCATTCCTACAACATGATTTATGCAAATATTAATTGAAAATCATCAAAATTCAAATATTAGTTCGATAATTGATAAATAATCGTAAAATAAATAATAAAGTATTCAAATAATTAAATAATAAAATACTAATTGATGTTAGTAGGGTTAGAGATGTTAGTGAGTTAGAGAAATAATATATAATTATAATAGTATGAAGGAAAAAAATTAAATGTGCATAAAATAAATACTAGAAAATAAAATATAATGACTTTAACATTATTTCAAGCTCATGATAATGTTCATCTTGTTAGATGAATAAAATTCACAAATCCTAACAAGAAATATTCATTGGAATCATTAACGTACTCATCTGAATCAAATATGGATTTTCATCCCTTAGGCCTTGTAACGCCCCAAAATTTTGGATCTTAAAATAATATTATTTGGACAGGTCATAAATGGTATCAGTCGAGAGAAATAATATTTTATTTGAACCCGACAATAATATTAATCATAATTAATATTTGTAGAGTTAATTAGATTTTATATGATTAGTCTTAATTAATTAAAGTTAAGATATAAATTTTCATAACAAAGTAAGTAATAAATTATTTGGTGAATAGAAGTTTAGCGGTCTGTGAATAGTACCACCAGTCCGGGACTTCATAATATTTTGTTCCAAGAAAATTACTATTGATGCTTAATATTTTATTTAATATTTTTGGAGTATGTTTATATGATTTAGGTGGATAGAAAATATTTCATGAATATTTTTGAAGAATTTAAGTATTTAATGAATAGTATTTTCTAGTATAGTGTGTTAAGGAAAATTGAGGAATTATTTTTATAGAGTTAAGTTAATTAATTGGTGAAGTTAGATAATAATTAAAGGAGAATTATTTGGTGAATATTTAGAGCCTTTGGATTAGAATACATTGGTTTGATCTAAGCCTTACACTTGTCAACATGTGGTTAAGTAGCAATACTTGGTTTGGTTGACTTGGTCAACAAAACTTATCTAAACTCTACTTCATCTTCTTCCTCCTCTTCACTTCAACATCACTTCTTCCTCCTTCTCCTCCATATTCTTTCATTTTCTCTACTACTAAACTACGCAAAACTTAAGTGAATTAAACCAAAGTCTAGTAATAAGACTTGAAGAATTAAGCATAAAAGAGTGGTATTTAGTGATAAAACTCAAGAATTTGGAGGTTACTACAAGTACAAGTTGTGAACACTCAATTTTTTCAGGCTCAAAAGCCTATTTTTCCGGACTGCAAACAGCCCGGCCGGACCGCAAACAGCCCGGCCGGACCAAAGGCCATTTTGGAAGTTCATCAGAAATATGCCAATATGGTACTTGAAA
>CANUEP010108064.1:0-14290 GCA_947857235.1 Jatropha podagrica
ACTGGAGTCATTTAGGGTTTTTCCTAGTTTACCCTTAAATAATTAAACAAGGTGGCGACTCTCATAAATTAAGTGCATTTCTATCCATTTGTCATACGCATTTCCACATTGCGAGTGCATACGGCGGGGTAGGGGTTCACAGTACTTATAATAATTAAAGGAGCTATGTAATAGACTTATGTGAAATTCAAACCTAAATATTTAGCATGCATATATATATAACATTGATTATATGACATGATAATGGAGGTGTTAAGAACACTAGATTTATGAATTTATATGATTATTTATGCCATGAATACCTATACATACTTGCTACTCTATAATTATGTAATAATGAGCTTGGATATAAAATTATGTGTCTGAATGTGTGTTGCCATTGCAACATTTGGAATGCATGTGATTTATGAGCACTATTGAGTCTCATACTCAACACATCAATTTTTATCATTGCAAATTATAGACTGTGGTTGCGTCTGGAAGACCATAGGAGTAGTATCAAAGCATAATAGTTTCTTTTTGGTAGTTAGAGTTTAATGGTATGTATTTAAGATTTATGGCATGTATAATTAAGTATTATTGGAGAATGTTTTATATTGGGTGTGACATCCCGACTCGGCAAAGCGATCCTAAGAGGGCGGGTAGGAGCTTCTAGGATGACGGGCTAGCTAGGGTAGTGGAATGCGGGACACATGAATGAAACGAATCATATATCGAAAAGGGGGTAACTAATCATCAGAGGTGCCTTTTGGTGGAATGGCTGGAGAGTGGGAAGAACTCTAGGGTTAAGCATGCTCGCTTGATAGAAATCCTAGGATGGGTAACCTCTTGAGAAGTTCCCATTTCATTTGCAAGACAAAACCGTGCAGATCTTGCCAATCTAGTATGGGATGGAACCGGCTTGATCCAAAGTGGACAATTCCTCTAGTGGTTGGAATCAAGGCCTTAAAATTTGGTATTAGAGCCTGACCCCTCCAACAGATATATGGTTTGAGGACGAACCATGCGGAAGCTGGTGAGCCTATGACATCCCGACCTGGCAAAGCGATCCTAAGAGGATGGGTAGAGAGGGTTCCTGACAAGCTTCTAGGATGGCAGGCTAGCTAGGGTAATGGAATGCAGGACACAGGAATGAATCGGATATATATCAAAAAGGGGATAACTAATCATCAAAGGCGTCTTTTGGTGGAATGGCTGGAGAGTGGGAATAACTACAGTGTTAAGCATGCTCGCTTGACAAAAATCCTAGGATGGGAGACCTTCTAAGAAGTTTTTGTTTCACCTATAGGACAAAACCGTGCGGATCTTTTTGAACTAGTATGGGATGGAACCGGCTTGATCCAAAGCGGACAATTCCTCTAGTGGTTGGAGTTAGAGTGTTCCATTGGGTATAACTAAGTATTATTAGAGTTTAATGCATTTGGCATATGTATAAAGAGTTAAAAATGGATTTATGTAATACCTGGATCTAGAAATTTCTTCTAAGTTAATTACATATGGTTTGGAATTATGAGACTTACTATATATTGATAGAACATAAACATTTGTTATGGACATAACAGTAATTTATATTTTAGGATCAAATATTATTATTTGAATATAATAAGAATAGTATTAGGAGATCTTATTCCTATTACTTCACAAATACGTATCTAACAAGGATTCCAACTATAACTCTAATAAAGTTTTTTCCACCTTTATATAGAGGGGATCAAATTCCTTACTTAGGTAAGTGATATCTACACAAGGTCTGTACAATAGACAATATAAATCTCATTTGATTACAATTATTTATTATACTCTTACTGACCTAAGCATTGGAATGGTTACAAACTTAAGGCCCCTCTTTTCTCTCTCCCTTCTCATCCATGCCTTGTAGATTTCCACATGGGCGCTATGAATATATTTTTTCTAAATCTATTAAATTGATAAATTTTCAAATACTCTCAAAACTCAATTTTGATTGTTAACAAATGGTGCAATGAGTGTGGAACACACCTTTCGCGACAACAACAATAAAAGATAAGTTCATTGATCTTACTCTACTTTTTGAATCACACATTAAATTTGTATTATCATATATTTTAATTTATTATAAGATTATTAAATAAAAAATATGGTTAACAACTATATTCCTTTACATGCAAAAAGAAAATCACGATATGTTATGGATCTAAGATTCATGCACGGAGAGAGAATGAAACATCAAAATCTAAATAAAAATTTTTTTTGGACCTTTTAGTAGTTCACAAAAAATAAAAGAAAAAAAATGTCAATTCTGTGTGTTCTTCAGCTATTGATTTCATGCCTTTAATTCTAAACTATATATCAAAGATTTGCTAAGTAGGATTTATAAATTATTGAAGCATGTTCTAAACTAGAAAAAGAAAAATTATCTTCCTCATTTATATTTTAAATGTATATTTACATTATTTTTTTTTTTGCCTATAAGTCATGTTTTATTTACATGTGACATAAACTATTGATTATTCTTTAATTAGTAATTTAATTTTACTATTGTCTAATTTCTCTTAAGATGAGATAATAATATTATTGATAGAATATTTATTTATTTATTTAAATTATATAACTATATTATTTAATAGGCAAGTGCAGGTATTGAAAAATTAAATAATTCGACCATTTAAAATAAAAAAGGAGATCGTTTTTCTCTCATTGATATTTTAATTTATATATGCCTCACTAAAAAAAATTATATTATTTATTACACTTATGTTTGTTATTGATTATTTGTTATAAGGTTGCTAAGTGCCTACCTAACACTATCACTCTAAGTGAGCATCAATGCTAAGTGTCTTAGAGCTACGAGCTCTCCTTACCACCACTCCAAGTGAGCAACACTAAGTGCCTAAAATAACAAGTGATAAATAATGAATATAAATTTAACAAATTATAAATCTAATGAAGGTAAAAGATATTACAAAGATATATTTGGACTCCTATGACATAAATGTCCTATACTTGTGTGGGGACATCTGATAGAATATAAATATTTATTATGGACTTAATAGTAATTTATATTTTAAGATAAAATATTATTATTTGAATAGAATCAGAATAGTATTACGAGATCTTATTCCTATTACTTCACGAATATTTATCCAACAAGGATTCCAGCTACAACTCTAATCAAGGTTTTTTTACCTCTATATAAAGGGGATCAAACTCTTTATTTAGATACGTGATATCTATGCAAGGTCTATATAATAGACAATACAATATCTCATTCGATTACAACTATTTATTATTCTCTTATTGACTTAAGCATCGGAATGGTTGCAGGCTTAAGGTCCTTCTTTTCTCTCCCCCTTTTCATTCATATCTTGCAGATTTCTACATGGGCATTATGAATGTATTTTTCTAAGTCTATCAAATTGATGAATTCTCAAATACTCTCAAAACTCAATTTTGATGGTTAACATATATGAATGTTCCAAGTTTGACATTTAGTATGGTGAAAACGAGAAAATGAATTATTACCTATGTGTGGAAGTCAATTCTGTGTTGAGTTATTATTGGAGTTTGTTGGATAATTGAGTTTTTGAATTGGAAGTGTTTTGTATTCACAAGTTTTGGTTAAGTCCAGTTTTTAGGGGAAACTCTTTCAGTTTTTCTATAGGATTTTTCTAAAATAATTTTGTAAGTTAAAATTTGGGACTTATTGGTCTTGTGAATACTTAATCAATTTTAATTCATATATTAGTTTTAGGTTTGATATGTTAGCTATAAAAGTGCCTCCGGAATCGTATGTGGCGTCTGATGTCTAATCCTCTAGGATCGGGCAACAGGTGGTATAGAGTTATATGTTTATTATGAAATTTTCTATTTGCTATTTGATTCTTCTAAGTGAGCTAGTGGCCTAGTTAGTTATTCCGTTTTTATGAAAAAGTTAATAATATTGTACTAAATTATTCAAGATTGTGATTAAGTATGTAATTATGTTGTGGAGTATGACTATATAAGGGATTGTACTTAAATTTAGTGCATGATTTAAGTGATTGTGTAGTAAATGTTGATGATGAATATTATATTGGTGATTTAATGGTTATATTAACTATTGATTATGATTATTTTGAGCTGATAAATAATATATGATATTTAAATGATGATTATGAAAGATTTGGCATATGATTAAATGAAGATATAAATGTTGACTACATGTAATTAGCCTTTGAATAAATTATGTTATGAACTGTTGTGTGTTATGCTATGAGATTTTATTATGCTATGAATGTATGAATTTATGATTATATGCTTATGTGTGATTTCCTATGAAATGAGAAAATAAATACCATGAAGCTTTATACTTAGGTCTTGATTTTTATCTCGTGCATGTGGTAGATGGTGGTTTCAGAAGTATAGTAAGATGGATGCTTCAAAGTAGTTAGAGATTCTATATTAATTTAATGATGTAGAGAGTTTTGTATCTAAATTATTGTATATGATTTCAGCGATATATGTATAAGATAGAGTAGTGATGATTATCAATCTAATGTTGACCCTAGATGAGCTATTATGGGATCATTTATTAAAAATTCTTAAATATTATATTTGAGTCGATTTAATTATGAGAAAATGTCAAGAGTAATGAATTAGTGATTCTGTAATTAATGTTGAGTATTAGTTGGAGTAATTGATTTGAAAATTGTAAGTGGATTGTGGATGATTTATAAAAGTGTTAAAATGATTTTTCTAAAATCAAAATATCTAAAATATAGAAAAATTCTTACAGTTCTTTGGTAGTACTTTTTGAGAAAATTTCTAGGTCATATTTTGGAGATTTTTAAATTTATAGATGTTTAAGAAATTATGTTGTAGAAAAGTTTTAACCTATGATTTACTTTGTGCTTCTGGCATAGAATTGTGACACTTATATTTAGTTTTATAAAATCAAATAATGAGTATTATAGGAAAGACTTTGCACATAAGCTCGTTTGAGTTTGACTACAGGAACATCACTATTTTAAAAGTCGCCAAGTGACTACAAGGGTGAGTGGACCCATTAGAAGGTTGAAAAGTGGGCATCTTAATTTAGGTGGGAATGTCACTCTTGAGATATTGGGTGATAACAATGAGTCGTCCCTAAGTGCATAACTATTGGCCTCTTTGATTTCCTTACAATCCTTGAAAATCTCCTTAACAATATTTCAAAGCTCAACATTATTCATCATAGGCTAAACATGGTTCGACTTATAAATATCTGAGGTGAGTGTGTTGTGATGGGCTTCAAGTTCGGCTCTTTAGGGTGTCTTTGACACTTCATTATCTTGCTTTTTAGGAGCATTGTCTGGGTGGGAGAGTTTGAGCTTGGCATCAGCACAACTTCCATTGTTGTTGTCTAGGAGTTGCTTCCTATTGTTTTGAGAAGAGACAACCAAGAGCGACTCTAGTATATCAGTGAACAGTGCATAAGCTTAAGTCAAAGTGGTAGCCACTAGAGAATCGATCGTTCTAGGGGGCGAAATTAAGTTCTAGTTCTCCAGCTCAGCTTTAGTTGTCACCGCCATCTTTAACGTTGTTGATCCTGAAAGAACCATTTGTCATGGTGAGTATAAATGACTTGTTTTAGAAAGAAAGAACCGTGTGGTGTGTTCATTCTCAATGCACCACTCTAGTAAATTTTTAGAATGTAGAACTCATAGAATTATCTCATATGATTAGTCTTTTTTTTTTCTTTCCATAGTCCTATAAAACTAAAGAGTATGAATTCTGGTTTGAGATAAGTTAGAAGATAGATTATTTTCACTATGTTTATTTGCAAACAGTTAGAGATTTACGACAATTTAGGGGATTATCAAGATTTATTTAGAGGATTATATAATTAAGTAAAGATAATTATATCGATAATATTAATATTTAAATATTAATATAATGAAACATTTCCAATATTATCAAGATATTCCGAATACATATTTAATATTATCAATTATATATAGAAATTATCAAATATAAAATTGTGTTTGATGCACTATAGAATAAAAAAAAATAGATATTTGACTTAAAAAAATTATCTAAATTAAGACACATACCTTATACTATAGTTAATGTTGATATATAAAATTGATGAATCGAAAGTGACAATTTTCACAATAATTTTTACAAGTTACATTCATCATGGATGAAATTAACAAATATGAATCGATAATATTAAAAGTAATTTTTTTAAAAATTTAGTCTTCAAACAAAACTCTCTAAAATACAAACTTCATATAAGAATTTAATATAAACTTATATTTTGCAATCAAATATTATATTATAATTATATAACTTTAAAAATTACGTTTGTAAATATATAATTTATTATATAATTTAAAATTATATTCATAAATATAGAAGTTATGATAATTAATCTGCGAATGGTACGCGGTTGTTTCTTTCTTAAATTAATTCAAAAGGTAAATTGTTAATTAAATACTTAAACAATTTCGTAAAATAAATAAATGCACACAAGTAAACTCTCTCCTCCTCGGTCTTTGCTGTTCTGCACATTTCCGACGATAAAACGGTGCGTGCGGACAATCCTTTTATTCTATTTCTGTTTCTGTTTCTCGCAACCTCGCGCTTTGTCTTGTCTTAACGAAATCTATTCCATAATCTCCGTTTTCCTTTTTGTCTCTCGCTTTGCTATATAAATGTCGTTCTAGATTTCAAGTTTGCAGATCTAAACAATATCCACTTTCTATTTATCTACCTCTTTTTGAGTTTTGATATTACTTCGTATTTGCTGCTGTTCTTGTTGTTGAATTAGTTCCTTGAAAAGGAAATTTATCCTACATGTGTTAGCCTTTTAGAGATTTAACTGTTTCACTTCAATTATCAACTAAATCAGGTAATTTGGGTGTTGCAGTTCTTTCTTCAATTTCAGTTAGGGTTTTGTTCTGTTAGCTAATCTCAGATAGTCTTTGTAATGCTTCGGATGATTGAATTCTTGATGAGTTAAAAGTTATATTCTTTTTTCATATCTTAGTAAGTTGCAAGTCCTATCAATTTGAGTTAATGGGAGTTGTATATTTTGTACTAATGCTATTATTTGATTAATAGTTGGGGTCTTATCTTCAAATTCCATAACTTTTAATACTCTTTAAGTTATAAAATGGATTATGGTAGAGATTTTTCCGGTGGAAATGTTGTCCATTTAATTCCTGGAAGTGGACCTGAGAATTGGCTACCAAACTCATTGGATTCCAGTTCTGTTTGGGCAACAGAAGATGATTATCATGCTTGGAACAACTCTTGCGATGGTCCTAATGACAACACCCCCTCTAATTCCAACTTTCAGTCATCCCAATCACGCTCTGGCAGTGAACCACCAAATAAGAAATCCAAGAACAATTCCCAGGAATTGACTTCCAAGAAATCAATAGGGAAAATGTTTTTCAAGACTAAATTATGCTGCAAGTTTCGGGCTGGTACTTGCCCTTATATCACGAACTGCAACTTTGCACATAGCATAGAGGAACTTCGACGACCACCTCCAAACTGGCAGGAAATTGTGGCTGCTCACGAGGAAGAGAAGGGAACTGCAATAGAGATAAGAGAGGAGTTTCAAATTCCATCTATAGGGGGATTCGGAGGGGAGACACAAAGGTCTTATAAAGGGAGACACTGCAAGAAGTTTTATACAGAGGAGGGATGCCCCTATGGAGATAATTGTACGTTTTTGCATGATGAACAGTCAAAGAATAGGGAGAGTGTGGCAATAAGCTTGGGGCCAGGAGGATATGGTGGAGCTGGAGCTGGAGGAGGGGGAGGGGGAGGAGGAGGAGGAGGAGGAGGAGGAGTAGGAAGTGCTGGTGGTAGTGGAGGTGCAGGGGGAAATGGAGCTGGTGCAGGGAATATAAAGCCATCAAATTGGAAAACAAGGATTTGTAACAAGTGGGAACTCACTGGGTATTGCCCATTTGGGAACAAGTGCCATTTTGCCCACGGATCTGCTGGTATGTCGTATGAACTTTTATTTGTTGATTAGGGATTTTCTAGGTTTTTGTACTATGCGCTTTTGCATGGGCTGGGTTTAATTTGCTGGTATAGTTTTTGTTCTATGGTTCTCGTATTGAGTGAGCTTGAGAAGCTGTGGATCTTATGATTTAGAATAGGGAATTTGTTTGCATATGCTGCAGTTTAAGAAGTTGTTTTGATACTACAGAATAATCTTTTTGTCAAAAATTATACAAAAAAATTAAGGGTCTGTTTGTTTTAGTGAAAGTAATTATTTTCAGATAAAGTAAATAATTCTGTTGTTTAGTTGCAGTATCGAATGTGATTGAAAAATGAACATTACAAGTTGGAGTAAATTGGATATAATATTTTTATTTCCAGTAGAATTTGATCTATGAGAACCTTATATTTTTTATTTACAGTTAAAATGTGAGAGAAAATTATAAAGAAAAGATAGAAAATTGTGGTTTTCTAGAATTATATTAATTCTCGCAAGTGCCTGAAACACCGTAACTCTGAAAATTTTATCCTGGGACAATGTTTTCCATTAATCCAACTGGGTCTAAATAGAAGGGTTTGCTCATTGCATGAAATCATGATTATATTTGTATAAGGCAATTTTGCTTGTAATGGATATGAATGTCATTCAGGATATCAGCTAGCTTGAACTACCCATAGATGAGCTTTTGTTTTTGTATTTAATGGTTTAGGATGATTGCAAATCCCAATACTGTAAAGTAAACTCATATCTAAACACTTTCTTGACTTGAAAAAGGGGTCAGTTGTGGGCACTTGTACTCGCAAGTAATTTAGCTTGCTATTGCTTAACAAGTTAAGGATTAAAGCAAAAGTCTTCAACTAAACTCCTAGGATTTTGATAGAGTGTAAGGTAGTCCAAAGAACTACTGAAAGGGGAAGCTATGATATTAGATCCCTCAATATATGCAACATAAAATTTGACTT
Organism: Jatropha podagrica; assembly: GCA_947857235.1. Taxonomy (NCBI): domain Eukaryota; kingdom Viridiplantae; phylum Streptophyta; class Magnoliopsida; order Malpighiales; family Euphorbiaceae; genus Jatropha; species Jatropha podagrica. Next base: position 8,923 of record CANUEP010108064.1, read on the forward strand.
CTCATATAATTTGTGGATTAGTAGAAAAGCTAGTGGTTCCTCTATAAGCATTAAAATGTTTAAAATTGAAGGGCATAATTTTTTTTTTCATTTGTGCCTTTGAATCTAGGAATGGAACTTGCATTTTTATTTTTTAGCGTGTGTAATTCATTCTTTTCTTTTTTTTTTTTTATGTGGAGTTGATGTGGACATTTGTGGTAATGACTCCAGTTGCATGTTATAAGGATGCTTTCATGCTTTCATTTGACTTCTTTAAACTGAGGTTCTGGGGAAAGACAGGAAGGACATATTTTAGTGAAATGCAAAATGATAATGTTTATAGTCCTCCTAATTTTTTGAATTGTGAGGGAATGAATGGCTCTGCAAAGTATGAGTTTGGATTGTTGATTTGGTTATTGAGGCTCCTGTAAGAGAATGCATTAATGATGCGAAAGCAAAATTTCCTTAAAGGGCCAACACATGTATTGATGTCACTATGAAAGCATGCTGGCAAGTCTTTACAAAACCAATTATTTTTCACTCTTATTGTACTAAGCTTTCAGATATTCTTGAGATGAATGAGTTTAATTAAAAATTTTACAGGCTAAAGATGAAAAAAAAGGTCATTTCTCTCACCCCCTTCAACCATTTTTGGTTGCTATGGATGAGAAATGGACAAAGCTTTCATTGTGAGATGTCAATAATACTCTTCATATTTGTGGTTTATGCTTTCTAAAACTCTGCATATTGTGGTTTAATCATCAATGCATCCTCTGGATGTGCAAGAGTTTCTAGATTTTCTTAGCTCTATCTGTTGCTTTTCAAGCCCAGTTTTGTGCATGCTTAGAGCCCCTTACACCAACACCCTTTTACAAATGAAGTTTATTTTGTTTAAATACCATTTTAGTTACTATATAGATAAAATATTTCTTTTTCTTTGGTAAATAAAAATAAGGTCTAATAAGCAAAAATATTCTAAACTTTGCTGGTTGTTGCAATTCCAATGTATACACACACACAGAGAGATATATGTGTGTGTGTGTGTGTGTGTATATATATATATATGAAAATGGAACTTAGAAATTAATTGCACCCCGTGGTTGAAATTTGGGGAATGATAATAATTTTTTAGAATAAAATAATCACTATGATTTTTCTTTCTAATCCTCTCTCTCTCCCTCTCTCTTCTTCCCATTGTAAAGTCCTATACTAATAAAAATTGGAAAGTTTCTTCTATTATGCTTATCATGTTTTAAATGTTTTCTGCTGTTGCTGCTTCTCGTTTCAGAAGAGGACTCTTTCTTTCTTTCGACCTAGAATGGTACCAACTTCGATCACCACTGGATGAATCACTACGAGTCACTACTAGTGTACCTATGTTGCTTGGAGCATTTCCTGCTCCTTTCATCTTCTGATGAACTGCTGCTTGATTTTCAGCAGTGACTAGGAGTGAGCTTGCTTTTCAAAATCAAGTTTACAAGATCTATTATCACAGATGGGCTAGGTTCTGCATATCTGCTATTGCAGTGGATTATTGACAGTAAAGGCTTCAACCTCATCATCAGAATTATCGGAGAAAATAGGCAGCACAAAAATTATCATAAGCAGCAAAGTTTTCTTAATATCAAGCTTTTATATGAAGAATAATCCATCTATATTGTCTATCATATATCGGTGGTGTGTGCAGCAAGCACACTAATGATTCATAGCTATAAAAAAATTAATAGATGATGAAGATGGAAAGACATTATGATTATTGTTATAATCAATGAGTTACATTTTAGAGAGAGAGAGAGAGAGAGAGAATTTTTTTCCCCCAATTTCAATCATGGGATGCAAGTAATTCCAAATTTCATTTTGGGGGTGCAATTAAAAAAAAAAAAACAGTGCAATTGCAACAACATGCAAAGCTTAAGGTATTTTTTTCTTAGTAGGCCTGAAAACTAACAATTAAAAGTATTTGTTTCTGGAGGTATGTGTACATTTTTGTTGTATAGAGTTATTTTTTTCTGAGGGTACATATGAGACTGCACTGCAAGGTTGTGTACTATATGACTATGTATGAAGCTTGGCACTCCTGAAGGTTGGAAATTCAACCTACATTTGTACTCATGAACTTGGGATACAATTGAATATGCTGCTCCATCTTGAGTTACAGCGAGGATTAATTTTACGATGGCTGATTTTGAGCTTGTACATGTGAACTTGCTACTTTTTCTACCTTGAATTGGCTATGATCCTTTACTTGCAAAATCTTTTTGTATGTGGTGTGTGTCTGCATGCGACTATTTCTGCCCAAACTGCATGTGGGTTTTGTATGTTTTACAATAAGAAGTTAAGATTAGAACTCAGAAGTACTTGTCTATGTGGAATGCATGTAAAATTTTAGAGAAAGGCAAGAGAAGTTCTGAAAGGAAGGAAGTGAGAGAGAAGTGAGGGGGGGAGGGCGTAAGGAAAACTCTAGCAATGTACATTAAGGTAACCTAAATGCCTGCCAATTAGATTGTTCTGAATGTATATGCTTTGGTGCATCAAATTATTGAAATTTACAAAAACAGTTTGCAGACTACCTGAATTTGGGCCCTCAATTCATTTTCACATTCATTACTAATCCAAGACAGGAGCTGTAATGAAATCCCTCATTTTTAAAACAGTCTGTCATTTTACTTTTTCCTTTTCTCTTTTGATGTGTAAGCAAGATGAATGGAAGTTGCATTCTATAATATTACTTCACAATTACTCTATGCATCCTTCATTTTTATTCATGCACTCCTCAAAAGCAAGTTATATTACAGGTCAATTACACAACCTAATCAGTGGCCAGTTGAGAAATTGATTGCTGTCTATCTCTTGATGGATAATCGTGTGCTGAATATTATTTGCATGAACAAAATAATCGTCTGCAAAGCATTTGTTTGACTTGCTCTGCATGTAGGAAACCACTGATAAGTAATTTGCACCTCAGTTAGGTAGGGCCTCTAGATATATACAATCCTTCCTCCAATCATGCAACTTAGATTCAAGAAGATGTAACTGCCCCTGAAATTTTTATTTAGGTAATGCTTAGTTCACAGTACTGGGAATTCCGTTAGTAAGGAGAATGATATGGCATGACATCATTGTTAAACCGCCTTTTGTTCTATCCAAGCTGTGTTGACAGCAGCAGCATACAAATTGGGAACTGAATTCAAGAAACATTAGGTTTCTGTCCCTGATGTGAAGCAACTCAATTTTTGTACCTTGTCTTGAGACTCTAAGTAGAAGCCTGATTGCTCAAGCTCCACATTCTTAGTTTAGAAATTGGTCTTGTGATGTGCCATAGCTCTGATCTTTTGGCATTGAAAGAAACACATGCCTATAGCACCCAAAAACTAGTTGATATTTTTTGAGAAGTAAATTGTGCATTGCTGCTGGGAAGAAGGGGAAAGGCAGATGGGGGAGCAAGAATGTCAAATTTTAATGGATATAATGTGATAATGGAACTGACTTGGTATTTATATATTAAAATGAGATATGATTGTGTTTTCACGTTTTAATTTTATTGGCTGCAGAGTTGCACCGATATGGCGGGGGGCTTGTAGAGTCAGAGGCTAAAGATACTTCTTCCGTCCCTTCTGAGCCAAAGCAGGGAGGAGTGCCTTCAAAAACTCCAGCAGATACTGTGGTTGCATCAGTGACTTCAGTTTCTCATTTGGATGTGTATCATCATGGGCTTACATCACAAAGGCCATCCATTTTGATTCAAAGGCCTGGACAAAGAACTCATCAAAAATGGAAAGGCCCAGACAAAATCAGTAGGATATATGGTGATTGGATTGATGATATTGAATAGAACAGGAAATTGGTTTCCTTTATTCAAGGAACCTGATCAGAATTAAAATGTTCAATGGTTCAAGCAAGAAACTTTAAATGGAGAAAGTAGCATTTTCTTTGGACATATAAATAGATCATGGAGCTTCAGCTTTTGGGCTGTACAGCTTCAACTTTTAAGAGACTTTGGATGGAGTCTCATACTATCATCTTTTACATATGTAGTTGTAGACTTGTAGTTTGGAATTTTGAAGTGTGTATTACATCTGTAATCTTCATCTTTGTAATCAATCGCAGTCACCAGGATGACTCATCTGAAGGGAAACTGTTATCTTTGTAGTTGTACCACTTTTTTTTTAAATGTAACAAAACATTTCTTTCCGTGTGTGCAAAATTTGTTCATTTTTTAACTAGGAAGTGGAGATAAGCAGCTGAACCTGCCAGCATTCTGTCATGCATTTGACTTCCTGAGGTATGTTGCTAGGTGTGTCTTTTTGTTCATTTCAAGTCATTTTGCTCATAAATTTCTGTTATTTGAAAACAGAAAAGATTGCCTAGTCTCACAATTTGTTGTTTAAGATTTTGGCTGTTCCCTTTGTCGGCTGAGATGCACCATGAAAAAGGTGAGAACCTTGATTTTGATTATAAAACTAGCAATTAACCCGCACAATGTATGGAGGTATTTTTATTATGAAATGGAAGTGATTTTGAAGAATTAATTTTTATATACTTTGATAGAAAGGAAGAGCATAATTCTATTGGGCACTTTATCCGATCAAGAGGAAAATTGTAGTCTGTTCAAATGGAATCAGGATTTGGAAAATAACTTGGTATGCAATCCTTGTGTAGGAAGTAACCATCTTACAAACATGGCTGGTTGTATCATGCTGCGCAAACTGAGTACTGTTAGCATGCCTTGAAGGTAAGGTATACTAGTAGTGGGGATGATCCTTTGTTGGTGAATTTTTACGTTATCCTTGTTATGTTATATGATGCAACTAATGTGATCAAATATAATTTTAATGCAAACATTAGATTAAAAATGCATTTGTTTATATTATGTTACATTATGTTTTTGTTGTAGTATTACCAAAGATTGACAAATGAGAATTATGGTACTTTTGCAGTCTCTGAAATTTATGGTCCCCATTACTTGTAGTTACACCTTTAGAAAGCTTCATTCGTATCCCATATTGAGTTGCAGAAGACAACATAAATCAAATATAAATGCATTTATACTAATTTTGAGGTTCTCCATTTATGCTTTTATGCATTACTTGTAGTTTGTAAAAGCTGCCTGATATCTAAGTATTTATATAGAGCTATGCCAAATAAAAAAGGCTTCCCAATCCCTGTGGACCTCTCTCCATTCAGTATTATGCTTTTTTTTTTTTTTTTTTTTTTTTTTTTTTTTTTTTTTTTTTTTTTATAAATTTTTTATAAATAATTTTTTTTATTTTCCTTTTCAAAAAAAAAAAGGCTTCCCAACACCGTTGGAAAATAAACCATTATTTTTTTTTATTTTTTTTTTTTTTTTTTTTTTTTTTTTTTTTTTTTTTTTTTTTTCAAAATTTTTGCA